>RJWT010018630.1:0-18775 GCA_004365215.1 Cuniculus paca
CAATGTACCCTTGGGTTCTGCATTCATGATTCAAGCAAATGTGAATCGAAAATATTCAGTGGGAATAAAACATTTGTACTTAACATGTGTAAACTTTTTCCTTGCCATCATTCCTTAGGCAACACCATATAACAGCTATTCACAAAACATTTATATTGTGTTAGGTATTGTAAGTAATCCAGAGATGATTTAAGGTATGTAGGAAAATGTTAAATGTAAATATTACGTGATCTTATAAAAGTCTTGAGTATCTGGGGATTTTGGTATGAGGGGATCCATGGATACTGAGAGACACTTTACCACCCTGCAGAGATTTAAACAGATATCCTGGAATAATGATAACTTCTCTTGAGAAACTAAGTGATTTTATGACTCTTTTGAAAATTAGAATATTTAGCACCAATTCTTTTGTCAAATTGAAGAAAAACCTATTCAAATTGTTGATTGATAATTGTCCATTGTCCATTGATAAATCATTAAAAATAAAATCAATAAGTGATATGTTGCATGTAATTTGGAGCCTTTTTAAATAAATGAGTGACATAGGTAAAACAACTCCAATCATCATCTACTTATGTATGTGAGTGACATTATTCTGTGTTTACAAAACAAAAGCAAAAACTAGGGATAAATGATCTGATGCCGAACCTGTCTCCTAGAAATATGTAAAATTCATTTATATATAATCCAATTTTTGAAAGCCCGACTGATTGCTCCATTTAATAATTATCAATATTTTAAAAGATTTCATGGCTCAATTAGAAACTAAAAAATAATAATTCAACTCACAAAAATTTTTAATACAAGCATTATAGTCAAGAAAATTAACAATTTAATTCACATTTTTATATGAAATTTGTTGCAGAGAAACATGATAGATATCAATAAAAGATATTCACACATAGTCCGTTACATTCAAACAAAAATCTGTAGCAGAATTAAAGTCCCAAAAGAAAAAAGAATGATGCAAAATTTCATACTAAAATAAAAATTTATTTATGTTGTTAATGTTTTGATGGATACTGGTTTTCATGCAGGTGAAACAGTGGAGCTGAGGAAATCACTCCCTTCTACCCACTTAAATTTGAACAGCAGTCTAAGGAGTGGTGGCAAACCTGTTAGAGACTGAGTGCCCAAATCGCAACCCCAAATCTACTTATTTATTGCAAAGTGCCAACACTGCTATTAAACCTGAATACTGAGGTTTCAGTTTAGAAAAAACAACTGCTATCCCATGCTCAATACTTGACTGTTGGGGCGGCTTGGCTCGCTCGCCAACAGAGTTTCTACATGCCATAGGTTCAGCATCACAGTTCTAGGACCATTACTCCTTGTACTGACCAAAGAGAGGTAGAAAATAACATAACAAAAATCCAGGAGATCTTTGCCACCCCAAGGAAGAGCGCATGCCATTGGATCTCCTGACTTTTAGTCACTTCTGTCTTTCTCAAACCTTTTTAAGGGTTCATGAATATGTACTGTCTTATAAATGTAATTAATATCAGAGTGAATTCTTGGACAAGCATGTGTGTTGAGAGCCCTTGAGATGACACAGCACCCTGTGAATCATTCCTGTCAATCATACATAGAGATTCAGGAGGAGGCACTGGAGCTGAGGTGCATATCCTTCAAATTCTGAAAGACCAATGTATCTGGTACTGGGCTGTGTGTTGTGCGCTGTGCTCTGTGTGCAGTGGTTTTGCTTTTCTGTCAACCCAGAATCACTTCTCCATGCCATATGTTGGTCAGCATGGGCTTGCCCTGAGCACAGCGTCCTGTGATCCTCAGTAAGTGTACCTGCTTTTCATTTGCTATTTGGACTGTGCACTTAACAATTCTTTGCTGTTGTACACACAAGAGCCTGGAATTTATCTGCTGAATTCACCACATGGTAACAGTATCAAGTTACTATTATGTTTATATTCTATTGGATACAGTTAAAATTTTTACTTTTAAATGTTAATTATTTACCTTATTTCCTTTGCTACTACTCACATAGTAAGTTTAATTCAACTGCCAGGAATTTAGCTCAGTGGCATGAGCATCTGCCTGGCAAGCATGAAGTTGTGAGCTCAATCCCCCTCAAAAACATAAAAAAATGTTAAAAAAATAAAATGTGTAAGGAGGAAATTTTCATCTAGAGTGTAGGGTAAGCCACCAAAATATTAAAAAAAAAAAGATACCTCCCATAGCAAAATTTTCATATGCATGCATGAAAAAACATATACCGAATAAGAATGTTCATGCATACAGTATTTGAAACAGCAAAAAAAATTACAAAAGATGTAAATGTGCACCAATATGTATAATAAAATGTGGTATTTTCCTATGACAGAACATTATAGTGTAGGTTAAAAGGAATAAATTAGATCAATTTATCACCCCAAAAATATCTCAAGGTTTAGCAGATGCTAATTAAATCTCATTCTCAGAATTAAAACAGGCTCATCCCTCTCTCATCTTCTATCCTCACAACAGAGAAACTAGTCCAGGAAAGAGAAAATCTTTAGGCTGTGTGACATCACCTAAACCTTGGCCCTGAAGCAGAGAACTTTGAGTGGGTGTGTAACATAATGGTTTCACAATTATGATCTCGAAGTTTCCACAGTTATCTAAGGCAATTTAATGCTTACCTCTGCTGGGAGTGTAGAAGAGATTAAAAAGGTCAAAGAATCAGCTAGGAGGAAAAGGGTTTCTTCATCATTTGGCTGGAATCTACTTGCCTGGAAAGAGGAAGTAAGGTACTTATTTACTTATATAAGAAGGGAGGATAGAGGTAATACGAGTGATCTAGTGAATATCTAATGGTCAGATGTGCAAAGTAACTCCCAGCAAGAAATTAGTTCTACAATAACAAATTACTTCAGAATTTCATTTCTGTGTGAAAGTGAAAGCCATAGTGCCCAGTAATAACAAGTTCCATACCTATTTATATGAATTTTATTCCTTTTCCTGTTTGGGGAAATCTGCTAAAATACTTAAGTATTTTGATAATTAAGTCCTATTTTCTCACTGACTCCATTAATATTCAAATGATAATATAAAATAGGGATATAATGAGTAAGATAACTACCAATATTTATTATTAATAACATTTGTTGTTAACATTTAGAAACAGATGGGGGCACTAAAGAGCATATGTTTTCTTATGAACACCCCTGGTATGTTTGCATTTTTCCTTCCAATGTCTGCAAACATGTTTCTATAAAGACAGTATGGGGTGAGCACTGTCATCCAAGTAATAAAAAAATACTTATTGGTTATACACCACTACTAAATGACTTGTAGATACAATCTATGTAACAGATCTCAGCCAGGAGTGGTAGTACATGCCTGTAATCCCAGCTGAGGCAGGAGGATCATGCCAAGTTTGAGGCCAGCCTAAACTACACAGTAAGTTCAAGGCCAGCCTGCACACAAAGCGAGACCTTGTCTCAAAAAACCAAAAAAATAGATCTCTCTCTCTTTTTTTAACAATCTGACTATATTCCACTGCTCCACCACATGTACAAATTCAGCTCTCTCCTGCGACCATTGAGCCTTTATTCTCATTTCTGCAATGTTTACCTTCAGTTTTCTAAGGATTCTAGTATCCTATAAGTACTCTCTCAAAAAGCTTACCCCATCAGTACACCAGACATGCCTAGACAGGATTGAAACTCAACGGTTAATACAACTTTTATGCAAATACTTTTACTACCAGAGAAGGGTGAAAGAGGAAGAAGCTATTGTACAGTGGTACATGCCTCTAATCCCAGCTACTGAGGAGGCTGAAGCAAGAGCACCACAAGTTCAAGGCCAAGACTATACTGGGCAATTTACTAAGATCCTGTCTCCCCTCAAAAAAAATTATACATATATATATATATGCTAAGGATATTATTAAACTAAGGATATTTATTTATATATATAAATAATAATATGAATATAAGCTAAGGATGTAGCTCAGTTGTAGAGTGCTTGCCTACATGCAAAAATGCCTGGGTTCAATCTCCACTACTGATAAAAAAAATTTTTTTAAAGGGAGAAAGGAAATGCTATTGGATTGACTGTATTTATTAGCAATCAAAATGTATATGTGAGGGCTGGGGATTTAGCTCAGAGGCCTAAGCGCTTGCCTGGCAAGTGTGAGGTTGTGAATTCGATCCCCGGGGCTGCAAAAAAATAAAATAAAATAAAATATGTATATGTGAAGTTGGGTGTAGTGGCACCACACCTTTAATCCCAGCACTTGGGCGGGTGAGGCAGGAGGATCTTTTTTGAGTTTCAAGACCAGCCTGGGCTACAAAGTGAACTCAAGTCCAGCCTGAATGGCATAGTGAAACCCTGTCTCAAAAACAAACAAATAAATAAATAAATAAAATAATAATAAATGTATCTGTGAAAGGATAGTGTGGTAAGAGAAGGGTTACAGCCTGGATATAAAATTAAACTGGATTGCCATCTGTTGGTAAATATTTTCAACTTCTTATTTCATTTGGTACTAGATTACTCCATTCTATTTAGGGCAGACAGAATTAAAGCATTTCTTGAGTCGGATATCCTTGGTGCTGGTTCATGGGAAACATTTAATCTGAGTCATGTTTTGCTTCTTTATGCTCCATTTCCCCACTGTCTTACCTTTATAGAGGAAGTACTTATTATGTGTGCTCAGGTCTTACATTTCTGAGGGGCTTACTTAGCATGGAGGGGTTTTTTCTTTTTCTTTTTCTTTTTTTTTTCTTTTTTTTTTTTTTTTTTTGTGGCACCAGGGATCGAACTCATGACCTTGCGCTTGTTAGGCAGGCACTTACTGGGTAGGTGCTTAGGACACTGAGCTAGATCCCGGCCCTTGGGTTTTTGAGACAGGGTCTCACTATGCTGTTCAGGCTGGCCTTGAGCTCACTTTGTAGCCCAGGCTGGTCTCGAACTCACAACGGTCTGCCTATCTTAGCCCCTCAAGTGCTGGGATTACAGGCGTGAGCCACCACGCCCAGCTCATGGAGACTTTTTTTTAGTCACTTTTCCATTGCTGGGACAAAATGTCTGACATACACAACTTAGAGGAGGCAAGGCTCATGGTTATTTTGGCTGATGGTTTCAGAGGTTTCCTTGTCAACTGACTCCACTGCTTTTAGGCCTTTTGCAGGCAGAAACATCATAGTGGAAAGGTGTGGCAGAGGAAAGTTGCTTACCTCCTAGCAACCAGGAAGCAGAGAGAAAAGAGCCAGAGAAGAAAGGTCAAGACTTCCCCATCAAAGACACCTTCCCAGTGACCTACTTCCTCCAATTGGACCCTCCTGTTAACAGCCTGTTCAGCTCTCAACTTATCAATGAATTAATCCATTGATGAGGTCAGTGTCCTCATGGTCCAGTCATCTTTCTAGGCCCCACCTCTGAACACTGCTGAATTGGGGATCAAGTATTGGGGAATACTTCATGTTTCAACCATAACAAAGTTTAATGGTATAGTTTCTGAAGACAAAGAGTTTGCTTTTGAACTTTGTACTACCACTTACAGTTGTGAGATATCTGGCAAGTTAGTTAATCTGTATCTCCTAGTGTCCCCTGTAAATGGGGATAATAACAGTATCCACATCACAGGTCTGTTATGAGGAAGGAGAGGATGGGAGGGGAGAGAGAAAATTTAGAACAAGCCTGGAACACAGTAAGCGCTTTATAAGTATTAGCCATTTTCTGTTTTGGAGGCTTTGGGGGTCTTGTTTTGTTTATTTTTAGTTCTTTGAGACGGGGTCTTACTATGTATTTCAGGCTGATTTTGAACTTACTGTGTGTCCAGGATGGCAACAAACTCATGGCGATTCTCCTGCCTCGGCCTCCCGAGTGCTGGGATTACAGGCATTCACTATATCCAGCTTCTTAGCTATTACTGAATGTTACTCAATTGTACTCTCTCTCTCTGCTGCTAACTCTGACACCATGCTTATGTTTGACATATGATAAATTCTTACCAAATGCTGAATGATGAATAACTATCAATACAAGATGTGAGATAAGAAAACAAGGATTCCCCTGATCCTTTAAGAAGTCCAATAGAACAGTATTTTTAAAATAGTTTATGTCAAAAACTAAATAAATAAAATAAAATAGTTTATGTCCTTTACTATTATAATTGAATGCCATTTCAGTATTCCAGTCAAGAGTTTAAATGTGCCACATGTGCCCCTGAATCATTTTAAAATCAAGGTCTGGTTTTATAAGAACAGCGCAATCACATTAGTCTGCCACATGCTTCTCTTAAGTCACATGTCCAACCTTATGCCATGAGCATGCTGCACACAGGGTTGGAGATATAGCTCAGCAGTAGAGTGCTTGCCTGTTGTTGCAAAGCTGAATTTGATCTCCACTGCTGCAGGAAAAGTGTTTTGTTTTGTTTTGTTTTGTTTTGTTTTGTTTTGTTTTGTTTTGTTTTGTAAGAAGCATCAGACATGGGTCTGATTCAGCAACATTCTACAAAATGCCTGACCATAGCTCCTTAAAAATGGTCCAGGTCACTGGAAACAAGAGATGTCACAGCCAAAAAAAAGTCTAAGGAGACCTGAGAACTAATGTGCTATCCTGAATGTGACCCTGGAACAGATAAAAGGACATTAGGGGAAAACTGAGGAAATCTGAATAATGTATAAACTTTACTGAATAGTAATTAAAAAAAAAAAAGAATGCACACAGCCTCTTTTTCCACTCATTCAAAGCTCTCTGTGGGCCAGGAAGAAGAGATGTCACTTCCTGTCTGGACCAACACCCTGGCACATGTCTTGAAACCCTGAAGGATGTTTGGCCCAGCTGAACTGTGCAAAAGGCAAATCAGCATGATCACCTCAGGGACCATCATCATTCACAGGTGTTAGAAGGTACGGTGGCATTTAGAATGAAAAACTCCATCTAGGCTCTCTAGTTAAGCCCTGACTATTTCTGACATCTTAGTTTTTAACTTCAGTGAAACTGCTCCCACTTCTACTGAAATTTCTTGAAATTAAAAAGAAAAAGTATCGTATAGTTTTGTACTCTTGCATTTATTTATAAGGACTACCAGTTTTCTACATACCAGATAAACAGTTAAATATTTATGAATTTAGTGAGTAAAAGATTACATCTTTTTCAAATAGAAATTTAAACACGCAAATATATTTACCAGCAGGATATAATATAGTCCTGAAATAGTATGATCGTCCATTCATTACATTGTTGTATGATGTTGTATAACACTTTCTTTCTACCTTCCAGTATGAGATATTATCTGGAAAGATGGTAAGATCACAATTTCTGTATTTTGTTTCCCAAAGGTAACATGAACAGAGGAAATGTCAGGCTTAGTTAATATTCTATGCCCTGAAGGGAAAAAAAGGAGGTGCTATGAGTCCTTGATAATTACAAACCAAACATATTAATGTAGCCTTTTCCTATTCTCTAATATTTCTCTTTTAGTTTTCTCCCCAAGATGGAAGGGCCTAATCACAGCTGAGGTTTGATTGACAGATTATCCTGACTAGCACTGAAACAATGTAAAACAAACAAATGCTTCTAGAGTATGTGCATGTGGGCTACTGTATAGTATTCTTACTCCAGCACTGGGTTCAATAATAAATCTTTTATGCCCAAGTGAGTCAGTTAGTTCATGTCTTGAGGCCAACAGTGATTGAGAGCCAAAAGAGCCAAAGTGTGATTCCCAGGTGAAGGACAATATGGAAAGGTGGAATGAAAATGGCTATAGGAAAAGATGTGAGATGGCAGTAGATAAAAATCACTGCCCTCAAGGATCAGCAGCTTCGTTAAATCCCACGGTACTGATGAACTCAAATTCACAGATGCAAACACTGAGGAAGGGAAAACGGGATGAATGAGTTACAAAAGATTATTGGGGGAGGAAAAAGGAAAGAAAAAGTCCATCTGGTGGAAAGCAATAGAGCACAACATGAAATTGCCTCAGGTACCAAAGCACACTGATGTATTCTAGACTCTTTGCCCCACTTGAGACATAACCTAGTTGTAGGTTATGAGGAGTCCGTGTGTGTGTGTTTATGTGCGTGTGCGTGTGTGTGTGTTGATGGTGCTGAGATTAAACCTAGGGCTTCCCTTCTAAACCCAGCTCCTCTATCACTGAACCACATTCCCAGCCCTGTTATCCTTCTTTTACTTTTCTTTGCGATGGGGCCTCACTATGTTGCCCATGCTGGCCTTGAACTCATGATCTTCCTACCTCAGCCTTTTAAATATCTGGTTCATGTCCCTTTTTTTTTTTTTTTTTTGTTTGCCACACCAGGGATCGAACTCACGACCTCGAACTTGCCAGGCAGGAACTTAGGCCACTGAGCTAAATCCCCGGTCCTTGTCTTTTTGAGACAGGGTCTCACTATGCTGTTTAGGCAGGCCTTGAGCTCACTTTGTAGCCCAGGCTGGTCTGAAACTTGCAATAATCCTCCTGTCTCAGCCTCCCGAGTGCTGGGATTACAGGCGTGTACCACCAGGCCCAGCCTATCCCTATTTGATGGTCAAGAAATACTTGTGCTTCATCAGTTATACACTTATTTATAAACCATTATCTACAGATGATTAACTCCTTTATATCTCTTCACCTATATATATACTTTTTTTTCAATACTGGCCTCATTTCTTATATTTTAACAGGCTGTACATGGAAGAAATGAAATGTGGAGTGCTAACCATATACTGTGTTTGAAGCAAGCATCTCAAAGACATAAAAAATAAAAAGAATTGGCCCAAGCAGGCCTAGGACACTTGGCCTTTATTTACAGTGAAACATTAAGCAAATTAATCAAGGGCACTCTACACCAAACAATCAAGTAATAAGCTATTAAAAAAAAAAGATGTATCAAAATATATTTGAAGTTGGGTGTGGTGGTTCACATCTGTAATCCCAGGGCTTGGGAGGCTGAGGAAAGAGGATCACCACAAGTTCGAGGCCAGCTTGAACAGGCCATAGCAAGACCCTATGTCAAAAAACCAACCAAACAACAACAATAAATACTAAACAGAAAAAAATTATTTGGCTCTTTTAAATTCCCAGTCTATTAGGGATGATTTATTTTTTTCTAGCTGGAAATCCAAACAAGCATCATCTGTTAATAAATCTCGCACAAAGCATGGCTAGATGGAATTAAGAGAAAAAGTAGTACTTGCATTGGGAACAGGGGCATAATATATAGTGCAATGAATTCTTTCACAAATATTTTGGCAATTGTCTGGCTTAACAGAAGAAACATATTTTCTCACCGTTTAAGAGGCTGCTTAGTCCAGGATCAAGATGGCAGCAGACTTGGTTCTTGGTGAGGGGCTCATCCTTCTGGCTGAGGATGGCCATTTTCTCCCCGTGCCCTCATAAAGAGGAGGAATAGAAAAATACAACATGCTAGCTCTGTAGTGTCTCTTCCTGAAAGGACATCAATCACATCCTGGCCCTCATGGCCTTATCTAACCCTAATTCCTCCCAAAGAATTCCTCCAAGTACCATTGCATTAGGGGGTTAGGGCTGCAACTTGTGAATTTTGAGGAGACATAAAAGATTCAGCCCATAAGAGCAAGTCAGGCATGATGTACTATCCAGTTCTGGTAAGATGTAGTAAGCATACTATGCTGTGTCTTTTTCATTGACTGTAGCTGTAAAACCTAGATAGAACTCATGGAACAGTTACTTGGGGATTGTAAAGGATAAAAAATAGCAGGCAGGTTGGATACAAGGTGAACATTTAAAGTACTACTGAGCTAGTGGTGAGTTTTCTCAGATTTGGTGTGGTCATTTTGTTTTCCTTGCAGAATACCCGAGGCTAGACATAAGACAGTATGAAATTTAGACTCTCTGAACTAGTGCCACAGGACAGAGAAAGACGGCTCAGAGACAGCACAGTGTTTGCCAGTTATTGGGGTAGAAGAGAGGTAGTCATTACAAAAGTGATACAGGGAGTCTTTTTTAGTAATAAAACTGCTCTGATCATGGTGGTGTTTATATAAATCTAGTATTTAAAAAATCACATAACTGTACAGCCATTTTACTGCAGTGTAATTTGAACATAAATTAAAATATGATGATGAGCCAGGCATGGTGGCTCACGCCTGTAATCCCAGCACTCCAGGCGCTGAGACAGGAGGATCATTGTGAGTTTGAGACCAGCCTGGGCTACAAAGTGAGCTCAAGGCCAGCCTGAACAGCATAGTGAGACCCTGTCTCAAAAACAACAGGGCTGGGGATCTAGCTCAATGGCCTAAGTGCCTGCCTGGCAAGCATAAGGTAGTGAGTTCAGTCCCCGGTGCTGCAAAAAAAAAAAAAAAAAAGATGATGCTATTTTCATATTCGAAAACAATTTTTTCAGGAAAAGTACATATCCAAGGATCACATCTGGAAGGCATTCTTTAATCCCTTCTCAATTGTACAGTTGAAATATAAAATGCAACATTATAACTGGGCATGGTGGCATAATCCTATAATCCCAAGTACTAGGGGAGGCTGAGGCATGAGGATAGCAAGTCAGGCCAGTTTGGGTAACTTGGCAACTTAGCAAGACCCTGACACAAAAATAAACATAATAAAAAAGAGTTGGGGATATAGCTCAGTGCAAAGGCCCTGGATTCAATCTCTAGTACTGATTTAAAAAAAAAAAAGCATCATTATTAGAACCCTACTCTTGCTTAGATTGGAGTGAGATATGTTTCCAGTAAACATTTTATGTTCACATATATCACATCCATTACAACTTAAAAGATATTCTCAGTAGTCTTTTCATAAAATCTAAAGGTTACAGATTCAACAGCACTAATGCATTATGCTTTTCTTGCTTTTAATGAGCCATAATTTATGTATTTTCAAAATTGACAAACTCAGGAGCATAGCATAATGCATATGATTATAGGCTCTGGAATAACAGTCTGGCTCAAGTCTCGTGGTGGCACTTATGTTTGAACTTGGGCAACTTGACCTCTCTGTGCCCCAGTTTCCTTATCTGAGGACACTTGCAGTACTTACTTCATAAGGTTATGAGAATTAAATGTCTCAAAATTTAAAAAAAAGTGGAAAGGGTTTTAGGTGTAACTCAGTTGTAGAGCACTTGCCTAGCATGTGTGAGTTCTTGGGTTCCATTCCCAGTACTGAAAAAAAAAATTAGTAATAGTAAATAATTTAATAGTATATTAGATACTGAATAAAACAATAGTGATATGAATCCTGCATGATTCAAACTATTTTGAAAGCGGCTTTAAAAGTACACCTACTGTTGTAGTCAGAGTTGCAAGGAGAACAATTACATACAGGACACATAATTTATAGTATTATTTATACTGGTCACCCAAAGAGTCAAATACAAAGAAATGTGTCTACAACACTAAAGACCTAGAAAATCTAGCCAAGGACCTGGATGCTATGGCAATAACCTGCATGAGTTCAGCTGAAAACCTAGAGCCCACAACAATGACCCATGCAAGTCTATCCCATGGAGCTGCACTGGGAAGGTCATCGGTGGAAGCTAGAAAGTCTATGCCAGCAGGATGAAGGATCTGTGCCAACAGGCTAAGGGTTCTGTACTGGAGCCAAGAAGCGACGCTCAAAATAAGGACCAGTGCTCCCATGAAAAGTACCACAGCCATCCTCAGCAACAATGAGAACAGCTGAGTACATATTAGGAAGCCAGTGTGACAAACTTCTCCTG
Organism: Cuniculus paca; assembly: GCA_004365215.1. Lineage (NCBI taxonomy): Eukaryota > Metazoa > Chordata > Mammalia > Rodentia > Cuniculidae > Cuniculus > Cuniculus paca. The sequence continues at coordinate 11,655 of RJWT010018630.1, forward strand.
GAGATTAAACAGCACACGCCTTCCTCTCTGGATCCAGGAAGCGATTATCAAAGTAAGGACCAAAGTTCCCACAAAGTGAACTGCAGCCATTCTCAGCAAGAAGGTCCTGAGATGTTTCGATGATAACAGATGAGTTCATGTCAGGGGACCCAGCATGACAAGCTCCTCCAGAACCAACAGCTCCAAACAACAACATTTAGGAGAACCCATGATGCTACTCTTCCTCTCCAGGTCTCCTTTTTATGCTGGCAACAGTCCGCAGGTGAGCCATCTACACTTATTCCCACACTCATTCAGTTCAGCTGGTGTTTAAGTTGACCACCTATTACCAATCCACTACACCTACCTGACATTTCGTTTGGCAACACTTTCCTGCGTTAGCTACAGAAACAGCCTTTGGGGATGATATTAAGAGTATCACAGACCTTATTTTTCTAAGGAATGAAGAGAAAATGCCATACATAGTTTTTTTTGGAATAAGAATGTGGGTTCAGGTGCTGGAAACCCTATGATTCACTCAACTGCAGAAATATAATTATTCATCAAAACAGTAAAAGTCATTGTATTTCATGGCTTTACACATCATTCAATTAAACTGTTTTAGCTGTTTCAAGAGTTCCATAGTAGGATCAAGAACGAGGAAAAAGGCTTTTCGAATACTAACCAGAGAAGACAGCATGACAACAGGCTATGCAAACCCAGTTTATTTGGCGTTAAGTGATGGGTGGATTGGAACGTGGAAGGTGGGACCCAGAGCCAAAGATTTAAGGATATCTAGACAGAATTCTAAAGCTGCTAGTAGGCAGCCAGGAATCATTAGCATCTCTTCGGTTTTTTACAAAACACCACAGGGGAAGAAGACACTGTTGAGGAGACAGCCTTTTTGTCTCCTTTGCTTACTGTCCCTTTTCTGATCCCACATTAACCTGAGAACTCAGAAGACACAAAGAAACCGGTGTGGGCACGTTCTGGCACCAGGCCTAACTTGGGCATTCAAAGCTCTCAGAATTTGCTGGTATTTAAACTTAACAAGCAGCAGGCTAGAATGTAAAAAGGTTTGTGAAACTATCAGGTTTACTATTCTGATATTAATGGACTTTCATCCCTGCCAATTTAGTATACTTGTTTCCTGCAGTTCTGTAACTCAAGTTACAGGCTTTGCTTTGTGTTCATTGTTTTGTTTTATTTTGTTTTTCTGGTCCAAAAACAATGACAGTAATGGGGAGGGGTGGAAGGGAAGGAGAGGTTTCAATGTTGGTTTGCCAGTCCATTACAGCTCGTCTGCCCCTGTAGATGAAAGGAGGCCTGGCAAACATTTTCCTCCTAAACACTTAAAATCAGCCAGGTTTGCCCTTGCTTTTGCCTTTGTCCAGCATCATTTACTTTTGCTAAGAAAAGCTCCTCAAATTTTGGAAATGTGTCTATCATTTGTTGTACATAGTAAGTACAATTTAACATGTTAGTAAATGTGCTGTGCTTAGACGAATTAAATTTTATATGAAAAGTAGCAAGGCATTGTGGCATATCCCTGTAATTCCTGCTTAGAAGGCTGAAACAGAAGGATTACAAATTTGAAGTCAGCCTGAGCAATTTAGCAAGACCTTGTCTCAAAATTGAAAAAAAAAATTTTTTTAAAGGACTGGGGATGTAAGGTGAGAGCACTCGGCTATCAAGTGCAAGGTCCTAGGGTCAATTCCCAGGAAAGGGGGAGATGAGGAGTAGCTTGGATGATATGATACTCTCCCAGGGTAAAAAGAAGGTTGTGGTCTGCAAAAAAAAGGTGACATGCAAGGTATTGACTTCTAGAACATCAAGTCTGGTTCAGCATCTTATTTTCATCTACTGAATCAGTTTCTTTCTGTTGTACAAAACCCACTCAGCAACTTAAATAAGTTTTCCCTAAGCAAGTAATGAATGGAGAGTAATGTGGGACATATATCTAATTTAAAAGAAATAAAATCAACAGCTCATTTCACAAAATGTTTCAGTCTTTAGAATTACTGTAAATTTAGTAAAAAACCATTATTAGACAGATTGGAATAACAGGTAATATTAATGATGATCTTGAAATGTCCTTAGTTGTTTTCATGGATAGATCAATATTTTATTTTATTTTTTTTATTTTGAAAAGAATACAACCAAACAAAATAAAACAGAGTAAAGTCAATCAAAACAAAGCAATGAACATGGTACATGATTTCTAAACAGGGTAAAAAGCAATCGATAAGGCTACCATAATGCCTCTTGTTATCTGCAATATACCTGCCCATACCATCAAGGATAAGTAAAATCAAACAAAATACAACAAACTAAAACAGTAAAAACAAAACAAAACAAACAAAGCAGAACAATGTAAGCAATAGAGAAGTGCAAGATACTAGCAAAACAGCATTGGCTACCATAATGTTTGTTATCTTTAGAATACTTGCCTTCGATCAATATTTTAAATGTAATTATCTTGGCGTCAGAAGAATGGAAGCTTAAAAGGTTTTATATAGCTATCATAAATGGAACATAAACTTCTGATTATTAAGACTCTACCAGAGGCATGTATTAAAATTGGGAGTAACAGAACCAGGTGGTCAAAAGAAAGAAGGGCATGTCCTTTTTTACGAGCCAGAGAAGAACAACATTTAAGACAGGATGCTACTGTTGGAAACTTGAAAAGTGAAGTCCTCATACAAATGCAAAGGACATACAAAAGAATTATTGTCCTTATAGATTTCTGAGAATTAGAATAGCACTTCATAGTACAATGAAAGTATTATCTGAGCATGTTCACTGATTACCTGTTAAGTGAGCAGAATTAAATTTAGCATTTTACATGCATTGTCTCATTTAATTCTCATTGCAAATCCATGGCATGTGTACTATTGCCATTTCCATATTAAATATGAGGAAATCAAGGTTTGAAAGCATAAGTAGTTTGTCCAACATCACAGAGCTAGTAAGCAGATCTTAAATTCAAACCTAGGTCCATAAAGTTCATGTTCTTTGATCCTGTACAAACCAAGAGTTGCTCTGACTGGACTGGTTTATGATGGATCTATCTAAAAGAGACTCCTCATGACAGGGGAATATATGATCATTAAAAGGATTTGTTTCACATGTCCTACTTTTGGGCTGTTTGTCCTTCTTTCCTCCTTTTTTCCCCCCGTCAAGTTAAACCTACAGGAATGAAACCTGAAAATTCATACCAGATAAGTCAGGTTTAAAAAAAAAAGACAAAACATTTGTTAAAGCTGATCCCAGTAGCAGATGCCTGTAATACCATCACTCAGGATAGTTAGCAGGAGGATTACAAATTTAAGGCCAGCCTGGGAAACATAGCAAGACCCTGTCTTCAAACAAAAACACTGAAAATAACCCTCAAGTACTCTTAAACCTCTCTTCATATTTTAAGAATCCTCTTTTTAAAAAAAAATTCATAGTAACGCAGACTCCAACTGTGATATTGTGAGCTTAGTACTATGCTATAGCTAAGCATAGAGAACTAGAGAAGTTAACAGTATGCAGACAGATTTTACTGAAGTTGCATTTACAAAAAAGATCTCAAATTCTTGTTCATTTTAGTTTCACATATGCCTCAAGGTTACAAGTTATTCTGACTACATAGCAGAGTAAGGAGGTTGAGAGAAGATTTCATGCAATCTTAATTTTTAAAATGTTAAGCACCGATACATATTCCCAAATACTTCTGAGGGCATTTTCCTAGAATCAGGTAAATGAGAGCAAGAAAGTGACCTACTTAACAGCAAAAACTGCTCCAGGTTATAAAGGATGGGAAGTCAAGTGCATTTGGAAAACCACAGCATCTGGTCTTGTTTTATGCCGCATATATCAATCTGTTGTTACTGGAATTGAGAATTAACATTTCAACTACTGTTCCTTCTATCTTGACTAATGAATTCATATCATTGTTGTTCTTCAGTCCTTCCCATCTCTTTCTCCATTTGAAAAACCATATGGAGAGAAGCTTATAAAGGTCTCAGATGAATCCTACGTTCACTCTTTCACTTATGACTTAAAATTGTGCAAATAAGGTTATAGTAAAGTTAAATATTTTCTTGAAGCGATCTTGTTTTTTGTAATTCTGAATTTCCACAGATAGTATCATTTGAACAGTACATTTTCAGTATTGTATAAAAGTTAAATGACAAAATATTATAGATTTTAAATAGATATCTAAGTTCCAGAAAATGTTTTTATACCAGAAGCTGTAAAAAAATATATAAGTGGCAGTACCACTTGAGAAAAAGTTATGTAGAAATATAAGATTATTTGTAGGTTCTGTTATCATAACGTGAAAACTGCATAGAATTTGTTTTTGGTATGTATTTTATTTTTTCAATTAAAAATTTTATTAGTACCTAGTTGCAGCATATAATTTCATTTGTTGTATGGAGTTGGTACAGGTACATAACAGATCTTAATTCTTTTTTCATCTCCTTTTTCTCTTTTCCCTTCACCCCTTCCACCATCTCTTGATCCCCTTCCCTGCTGTCTTGCTTACTTTTCTTCATTGCTGAGACAAACACATGACACCCAAAATTAGGGAAGAAAAGGTTTATTTAGCTTACAGTTTCTGGAGATTTTAGTCCATAATCAGCTGGCTCCAAGGCACCACACTGGGGCAACACTTCAAGGCAGCAGCCAGAGCAGAAGGGGAGAAGTGTAAGCCTATTCTCTACCCTTAAATTGTACACAGGCCATCCCCCACCCCAACCTTCAGGGTAGGTGTAACACTCACAAAATGTCCTTGCCTTTCTTTGTACAGGATGAGGATATTTACAAAGTAAGAACCCTGGCTCCCTGCTGAGTCTCTCAGTTAAACTTCTAAACTGCTCAAGTTGACACAATGTATCAACCATAACACTTGCTATTATTTATTTTGCTCTTTATTTATAATTTGGGTTTCTCCTATAAGAGAAACCAGGAGACATTTAAGCGTGTGTGTCTAATTTATTTTGTGTAACATTATGGTATGAAGGTGCACCCATTTTCCTATCAGAGTCAAGCTTACCTTTTTTTTTTTGAGACAGGGACTCATTATGTAGTTCAGGCTGGCCTTGAACTCACCATGTAGCCCAGGCTGGCCTCAAACTCACTGTGATCTACGTGCTTCAGCCTCCGGAGTGCTAGTATTACAGCTGTGCTCCACCACACCCTGCCAGTTCATTTTCTTTATCCATTAATCTGTTGATGGTTATATAGATTACTTATAAGATTTAGCTATTACAAATTATGCAGCCATAAACAAGTGTATGCATGTATCACTGTGATACAAGTCTTTTTATTCTTTCAGGAGACCTGCTGGGTCCAATACAATTTCTAGTTTTAGTTTTTTATCTCCATACTGATTTCCATAGTGGTAGTACTAGTTTACATTCCCATCAACAATGTAGAAAGGTTCCTTTTTCCCAAACAGCCCCACCAGCATCTGTTACTATTTGATTTCTTGATTATAGCTATGTTTTCTAGAATAAAGTGGAATCTTTCTGGAATCTCGGTGTTAATTTGCGTTTCTCTAATAGCCAGCAATGCTGAACAATTTTTCATATATTTATTGGCCATTTGTACTTCTTCTGTGTCTACTCATTTCACTTGCTCATTTTTTGATTGGATCTTTTATTTTGGGGGTCTAAAATGAGTTCTTTATATATGCTAGATATTAGACCTCTAAATGAGGTGTACCTGGAAATTTTTTTTTAACCAATCTGTAAGTTGTATTTACATTTTGTTGGCTGGTTCCTTTGTTGTGCAAAAGCTTTTTAAATTGATATGATCCTATTTTCTGATTCTTAGTACTATTACTTGTGTAACCAGGGTTTTATTCAGAAAGTTTTTGTCTATGCTTATGACTTCAAGAGTTTTAGCTCTTTTATTTTCTATCAGGTTAAGTGTTTTAAAATTTAGTTTTTTGATCCATTTGAATTTAATTTAGTACATGATGAGAGATATAGCTTAGATTCAGTCCTGGCACGTGGATAGCCAATAGTCCCCACCCCACCTATTTTTGCTCCAGTTTATATTTTTGGCCCCTTTGACAAAGATCAAATAGTTGAATGTGTTTGCAGTTGTTTCTGCACCTCTATTCTGTCCATTGATTCTCATACCTGTTTTTGTGCCAGTACCATGCTGTTTTTATCACAGTAGCATTTAATGTAACTTCAAGTCTGGGATTGTGATGCATCCTGCTTTGCTTTTGCTGCCAATGGTTGTTTTTCCTATTCTGCATCTTTCTGTTTCCATATGAGTTTCAGGATTGCTTTCTCCAGTTCTGTGAGGAAAACTGTTGGTATTTTGATTGAGATTGCATTAAATCTATGTATAAACTTTGGACGTATGGCCATTTTGACAATATTCATTCTGCCTGTCCAGGAACAGGGGGTATCTTTTCATTTTCAGATGTCCACTTTGATTTGATTTTCTTTTTCAGAGCACTGTAGTTTTCATTGAAGAGTTCTTTCACTTTCTCTTTTTTTTATTTTTTATTTTGAAAAGAATACAATCAAACAAAACAAAAGAGTAAAGTCAATCAAAACAAGGCAATGAACATGGTACATGATTTTTAAACAGGGTAAAAGCAATCGGTAAGGCTACCATAATGCCTCTTGTTATCTGCAGTATACCTGCCCATACCATCAGGGATAAGTAAAATCAAACAAAATACAACAAACTAAAACAGTAGAAACAAAACAAAACACAACAAAACAAAACAAACAAAGCAAAACAATGTAAGCAATACAGAATTTCAAGATATTAGCAAAACAGCATTGGCTACCATAATAGTTGTTATCTTCAGATTAGCTGCCTACACCTTCAGACATATTACAATCAAACCATACAGAATAGAGTAAAATCAATCAAAACAAACAATGAAAGCCATACAGCGTTTCTAAACAAGCTAATTGGACATCCACGATGGCTGCAATTATATATTTTGTTATCTTTAAAATAGCTGTCCATGCCATCAAGTATAATAAAATCAAACAAATCAGAATGAAATGAAACTAACCAGAACAATGAATACAATCCAAATTTCAAATCATGGTAAGAGATTAATAGTGATGATTTCCTTCCCTTTTTAGATAATTCCTCCCCTTTGACTTTCCCAATAT
>RJWT010018631.1:0-18792 GCA_004365215.1 Cuniculus paca
CCCTGCATTTTCTCTAGGCTCTTCTTTATAAAGTAATTGATGTAGTAAGAAGCCAATTTTTCTCACTTCCTCTTACTTCCCAGGAGAGCGTGGGCATCTGTCACTTTTCATTGGGCGATCCAGTCTTAATTACTCTTTAAACTCTATCTTGGGCCCTTGAATGACAGAGGCAGGTTATATTTAGATACTTCTCACATGCAGACTGTTCAAGTCCCTCCCCACTTGCCTCTCTCTTGCGTGCATCCACACTCTCCTCTACTCCCAGTCATTCTTAAAAATACCCACTCACAGCAGCATAAAGTAATTTTAGTAACACCCAATGGATGACCATTTCTAATTTGCATATCCTTTGGCCACCTTATTCATAAAATGTTTTTAAGTTTCATTGAGTAGCCAGAGGAAAATAGTCCTATGAACATATGGTGCAATTGATCACCCTCCTTCTTACCACAGCTGAAGCCCAGCTATCCTTACGTGTGCTTCATGATAAGATTTTCTGGATGTCTATCACAGATTGTCCATGAGTTACAATCTTAGGAGGAGATTACCATCTGAACTAAGATCTAGACAGTTTTTCCTGTAAAACATGCTTTTCTACTATCTTATTTCCACCATGTGTTCTCCACTATGACATGAGATTTTTTTTCTCCAAACCAAAATCCACCAGCTTGCTTCCATTTCATCAAGATCTCATAATCTGCAGCTCTAACTTTTCTTTCTCGTTGCCTAGCTCATTGAATGGTTCTTTCTCTAAGAATAGTGACCTAATTCACCTAATATGTGTGGTTTTTAAGCATGTGAGAGACCACTGAAGCAATATCATTGATGAGCGTGACTTAGATTCTCCTTTATGAGTAGGGTCACTGACTGTCTCATGTAACACATATCCAATAGGAAGAAAGGGAAGACTGGTGTTCACTATGCATCAAGTAAATAATTGTAGTAATTATTTGCAGATCTCCCAATTTATCGAGTTTTGATGGAAGTCCCTATGTGGAGCATCTCATTTCACCCTTATAACCAGCATGCTAGAAAAATGCTTACCCTCACCATCATATAGGTCAGAAAACTGAAGATAATTAAGATTGCATTTCAAACAATGAGGAATGAAGTCTGAATCGATGTGAGAAATTAATGCCTGAAGAGGGAAATCCTTTGAATACTTGAAGCAGGAGGTCTCTTGCTTAAGATGTTCCCTTTGCTCAGAATTTTCTTCTTCCATGACTTTCCCATTTCTCCTGCAAATTTATCAGCCCCCGTAGTCAGATTTAACTGTAATTTATTATGCCTTAGCAGTACTTCTCTTTCTTTCCTGATCTCATTCAGTACCTTCCCTTTTGTGTTCTCATAAAACTCTACCTTTAGTTCTTTTAAAGGACTTGGCTACTTGTATCAAGAAATTTTATTTCTGTGTATATGAGCAACAAACCTGAGCTCCTGAAAAGATAAGAATAAGGCCTGTCCCTTCTTCTGTCTCCTGTCCACAGCGCTTGATATTTAGCCAATGTTCTGCAAAACTTTAAATGAATGAGAAAAATCATAGCAAAATGGATTTTAAAAAAATAGAAAAAAGTGTAATTAAATTGCCTGCTTATAACTTCAGTCAGGAAGCTGGGATTAAAGAAGGTCAGGTGTCATGTGATCTTTAGTGACTAGTGATTAGCAAAAGCCACTTTAGTGGAGAAAATGCTTTCTCCTTTGTGATGCACACAGTTACAATACTCTTTCTTTTGTTGTGTCCTCATTGATAAAATATTGTCACTTTTTACAGAAGCAATCAGTTCCATTTCTATTGTTGCCTGGTTAGCTGCTGCAATTCTGATGCTGACCTCTCACTCTTAAGGTGCTTCTTTGCATTAGAGCCTCTGCAGATAAACTTGCAAAGTGTCTGATGATTAGATCAGGAGGCCGGTTCCCAGGATTCTGTTTTTATCTCTATCACTTGCCTTATTATGTCACCCTGGACAAAACACTTAGTCCAGGTTTACATGTAAGGTTTTTCACTTAAAAATCATGTCTTGTGATAAATTTTCATCCAGACAGTAGAAAGCAATTTTCCTAAGTGCTGTACTTAATTGGATTTCATCTACACATGATCCTGCAAGGCTGTACTTACATATCCCATCATGCAGTATTGCCTCCATAATTCTCTGCCTCTCAGGAAGGTACATGCCTCTGGTAATTTGTTTGTGGCTGCTAAATTCATTCACTGATGCTTGCTGTTTATTCCCAGTGCTCTATTCCTTTTAGGCAGGCAGCAAAGTATTGCCAGTTAGGAATATGAGTTGGCTTGATGAAAGTGAAACTAGCAGAGCTATAAATGCCCAATTATTAATGTTAGCACCCAATTCTGAAATTGTGGATAATGGAGTATGCTCCCGTCAGTTGGAAAACAAGATCTTTATCTAACAAAGAGACAGAAGACTTTGAGGATGCCAGGTTTGGGGGAGTATTATGGCGGTGATACAGTTTCAATTATTTGTCAGTATGGTTGAAGGTGGACAGTTGTCTATAGAAAAGCCTGAGATAGAAATAAGAAACCTGTTGGGTAATACATTTATGAGAGGCAGAGGCAAAGAGTCAGAGAGAGACACAGAGAGAGAGAGAGAGAAAGACAGACAGAGACAGAGACAGACAGAGAGAGAGAGAGACAAGGAAAGAGAATGTAACTCAGCTAATTATATGTAATTGGGATCAGGAATCTGGGCATAGAGATATTGTCAAGGAGATGATAACTGTAATAAATGAAAGATTTGTGAAAGATTTGCATTTGACATGAATCTCAAGTGTTTTTATTTTGTACTTGCTTCTGGATATCTAAATGGTACTTGGGTTCTCTTGTCTCTTTTGCTTCTTTTTGCAGGTGTTTGTCATGCAACTTACCAAATTAAAAATACAGGCCATTGTCACAGAACAAAGCAAGAATGCCATGTCCCCACTATATTCATCCAGTCCTCATAGTCAAATACATGAAGTTCATTGGAGAGAGCTGTTGACAGTGAGGACTGCTTGAGGCAGAGGGAAATTCATCTGGGTTGTCAAACATAGGCGATCTCATTTTGCCCATGTTCGGAGATTTCTGGATTCAAATAAAGGGAATAGAGATATTAGTGTTTCCATTTTTATTAGACTGAGGAGGGTACTCAGTGAAAGGAGTGTACTCAATGAAAGGAGTATACTCAATCAGAGCTAGCTACAAATCTATTTGTTTTCAGGAGACTTTTCTAGAAAGGCAACTACAAATTTATTATAAATACTTCCAAAAAGAATATGGCCCCATTTTATGTTGGTATGTTTTAGTCCCAACTTAAGCGAAAAAAAAATATTGTGAATAACATTATGGTATTCATAAACACTTATATTCCTCTGTGCTCTAATATATTTGAATGACCTTTGTGTATCACTTTTTGTGAAAATGTTAAATATTTTTGGTTCTTTGGTCACTTAGAAATATCACAAAGTGCATTCTGGTTCTGAGTTCATCCTGCAACATTGAGAGGAGTCACCTGGTGTCTTCTGTTCCCATTAGTCCTTGAAATCACCTTGGTTAACCTCTTTAATGACTTCATTTCTAAAAGGTGATATTGTAAAGAGCTCATTGGCACCTGTCAAATATTTAACCTGAGACTGATTGATGAGTCTATTCTTTTGACTAATGGGGTTATTTATTCTTGATATGTATTTAGTCCTGTATTCAACTTGATGGATGGGAAGGTACATTTATTTGAAAACTAAAGAAACTCATTGACTTTTACTGATAGCGAGGGTAGACATTGTCCTGTGTATGGCTCAAAAAAGAAATTTTAATAGTCAAGCTAAAGAGTTATGACTAGAATTGATCTTGTAGAACAGTACCACTTAGCAAAGTACTGAAACACATATTATAAATAAATGAGATGAGCACACTTTCTGAAACTGAAATCCCTCCATTAAATCAATAAATAGAACTTTTTTCTCTCTAAAGAAATGGCTGATGACACTTGTATGTGGTTTTGAAAGAAGATATTCCTGTGTAACATACTTTTAATTTTGACTTTGTAGTTATAAAAGTATAAACATAATTCCAACCCTATTTTTATCTCAGAGGTAAATATACCTCAGAGGTGGTATATTTTACTTTAACAAACTATATATTCATTCAAAATTTATATATAGTCAAATTTTGAATAAGTAGAGAGTAATAGTGGAGAATATACTATCAAAGGAAGGTTTGGTCCCATCTTTTAGTGAAAAAGTGGACTAATGGGTACACAGAAATTATAACTCATACTAGAAACTCAGAAGAGATATGAGAATGAGTTTGAGGCCTCAGATTTGTCTAATGCCTGCAGGTTTGTTTTAAGAAAAGGTTGACTCTGAATTGGTCTTGAAAGACTATGATTTGATCAAGTAGATTAAAAAGACAAGAAAGATGTTTGAGACCAGATCTTAAAAGACTTTTTTTAATAGACCAAGGGATTTGAAACTTATTTGGTAGACATTAGGAAGTCAATTAATATATGAGAATAATTTTATTAGAGCTCTATTAAGAAAATTTATCTGAGGGCCTAGTATGATTTGAATTTAAAAATGGGGTGATCTTGGAGGAAGGAATAATAGATGTTGGGTGATTAAAATAATGTAGGTTGTAGTTCATGAGACCTGAATTAGGGTGATAGGCATGGGAGTGAAGAGTTAGGGAAGACCCGTGGATAACTTATTAATGGAGGAAGCAAAGAGCAGAAGCCAAGAGTGGTTCTGAAGACCACAGGCCCGGGGGAATGGGTGGTTAGTGGTGGCAAAGACACCATAGCAAATAATGCAAGGTGATTGGTTCACTTTGGGCTGTGTGACACACGGAGTGCCACACACACAGAGATAAAGCTGACAAGATGTTACATGAGGTGAACTCTTGCACGGCCCTTGGTAGAGCGCATCTCCAAGTTTATACAAACACCTCTGATATAATATCTTCCAGAATTATTTTCTGGAGTGTCTTACATTTTTTATCACTAAATGATTTTTTTAAATTAAGGATAGATTTAAGAAAGCTTGTTGATAGCTGCATAGATTTTTTAAAAGGCTGAGGGAAAGCAAGAAATCACTTCATTTAAAGTTTCACTCTGAAGTTGTGGGAACTGAGGCCTAGAGAGGGAGCAAATGTAAAAAAAAGTAAATGTCTGTAATCAGTGAATGATGGAGTTCACCACAGGGCCCCTGATCACATGCCTTCTGCTCATTCTACAATACACACATGGGGTTTAACCATGGGGAATCACAGGTTTTTTAATCAGAGAGAATATAAGAAATTACAATCTAGCAACAAAATATTTAATGTGGGATAAAATGCATGACTACATAGATTGAAATTTCTCTCATAAGAACTGTGCCAGCCACATATTTACTTAGGGAATGATCTCCATGACAAATGGAAGGCACAGATGAAAGTCTTTATTAGAAATCTGGAAAAGCAATAAATAATACCGATGGCACATTTATTTGGAGGACAACATGCAAGATATTGTAAGCACAGGAAAGCTTAAGGAAGGCAGAATTAACTATCACAGGCATAAAGTGTTTAGGGTCATAGACTCAAAATCAGAAAACTAAATTAAAAATATTCAGGCCAATGCCAGACAAAGGTTCTCTGGAATTTGTCACCACAGGAACATTAATACTTTTTCTGGAAAAGAACATGCATATTGTTGAATAAATATGCTAAGACTAATGCCTGATAGGTGATTTACTAAGGTGATTGGAACAATGCTTTTTGGAAGACCACTGAGCCAAATAAGAGTGAAGAACTGGTAAATACATAATGACGTGGAAACAAAGAGTAGGGACCAGATGATGTTGGAAAATGGGGCCAAAGAGTTATGACTGATTGGTAAAGACTTACCAAGTTTTATACTACTCTAATGAAACGATTTTGTCCTTCTCGGATAGAAGAAGAACCTACTCCTTGACAAACATACATACCTAGTGGGATAGGTGTGTTTTTTAATATATGTCTTTAGAAAAAGGGAGCAGAGAAAGAGAGAGAAGAAAGAAAGAGAGTGAGTGAGAGAACATGAAAGAGAAAAGAAGAATACAGTAACGGAGGATGGACACCTGAGAGAGAAGTTTGGTTTAGTCTGGTTTTCTGACATATACAAACAAGTGAATATTATAAAAAAATTCACTGTTCATTCATTTACTCATTCATTCAATAAACATTTCATAAGTACTTACTTTTGTATTATTGTCTCATTTGATCCTGAAGGAGAACGCAAACTATCCTGAACAAAACTACAGACCTGGGAAGTATGCACCCTAATATCACAGACTACAAAAGTGGGTCCCAGAAAGGAAACACAAAGGGTACACATACATGTGCCAGTGAGGATCAGAGCCTTTGCTTAAAAATTCATTCCAACGAGTTATAGCCCAAGTGGAGTGCAGAGCTGTTTCAAAGGGAATAAAATATGATGCAGAGAATCACAGAAGAAGCATGGCCTGGGATAGGGAGTAATCACGTAGGTGTTTGCCACAGGGCGTCAGAACAGGTCTCACTTGGAAGAACACTGCATGTCACTGGCGGGAATAGAGGGTTCCTCAGGCAGAGAGAGATGATGCTGCTTTCATTCTTCCCGAAAGTAGGCATTTCTCCTATCCTTGCTTATGATTCAGAGATATAAGTGCTGGCTTGGATAGGGATTAGAAAGCCATGTTATTAGTCATCCCTGTTCCCGTACCTCCATGTGACCTGGATGTATCTTTTTATCCTTCTGAGTCTTGAGTTTTTCATTAAGGAGATTGGACAGAGGAAGCTTTTAAAATACTAAGAGTTCAAGAGCAAGGACACATTCTCCTTTTTAGATGTTTTCAAGTCGCAGAAAGCTGATGCTGAATGATAAAAGCTTTATCAGGCTTTGTCATTTGAAGTTCTCCCCAAATATCTAACCACCATGTCTAGGTGTGCAGATTTCCCTTCCTCTCCGAAATATATGTGTGTGTCCCAGTGTTGAAGCTACTCCTCCTTGCCCCCAAAGAAAACACACACTTTCCTGCCTTCCTTTGCTGTTGGGGCATAAGCCTAAGACCTGCACTTTAGAAATCAAATGTCTTGGGGATACTGGGTAATCTTTTGGATTTGTCACTCCAAGAAGCAAGCAATGCAACTTCTCTGTCTTGAGAAAATGTCTTTTTCCACATCAGAACCTATTCTAAGGCTTGTTTGGGAGTATTTTTTTTTCTTTTCCAGTTAACCTTGAATCTTGTTCTTTAGTGTTATCTTTAATTTTGTGAGCTACTCAGTTTTCAAAATAATTCACCATGTCTTGTTCTTCAAGGCCGCCTTCAAATTTTCTCACCTACTTCTTTCAGATCACTTGAACATTGATGTCTTCAGAAGTTCTGCCATGTTCTTTTTTCTTTTATTTATCAGATTGCTAATACTTAATTGCATCCTGTTTTGTATTATTATGTAAATAAGCAATTGGATTTTTAGCTCCAGAGGACAAATTACTTCTAGTATCTAATAGAATGTTTTATGTTCATTCATTTATGCCTCAACCCTTAAAAGTACAACTCTATCACTTATTGATCAGAAAAAATGAAAACACTCTTCAGTCAGGGAACTGTGGGCAATTCAAATGAATTTCCTGAATGTGCTTTTTGAACTGATGAATCTTTTTGTTACTCTCTTCATAAAGTTTCCAAACTGCCCTCAGCTCTTACTACCATATATTGCTCTTTTGACCTTTATGTCTTAGTTGTTCTCTATGAAATGGTAGTGATTGGACAAAAAGCTAATTATGAGTACTCGACAGAGAAAATCCTCAAATGAATAACACCATGGGGGCCTTGTGAAGAATTACATTCTAAACATATAATGCTGCAGATGAATTGATCAGAGAAAAAGAGAATCATGAAAAAAAATGGAAAAAAAGTGACTCCAGGGAACCTATTAAAGAAAATACATTTATATAATTTGACTCATTGAAAAGGGTAGCCGGATAAGATTTTTTAAACAGATATTAAATGCAAATAAAGCAGGATACTTTTATCCAGCACAAGTTAAATTTTATGGAGAGAATGAAATACATTCAGTACCTCAGCTGATAGCTTAGAAATCAGAAACTGAGAGGACAGGGTGGTGAAATATAGCACCATGTATATCCATGCTATCTTTCCTTATAAAATTTTACCCTATAATCAAAATTCTCAGACTAGCCCATAAAGAAATGACTCATGATCCAGTTTTCCATAAGAGGAGTGTGAGACACCTATAGATTATTACTGAATAAGTTCACATCCGACTCCGTGTAAGATTTCCTGATCCTAACATTCACTGTTCACTGTTTACCCAAAATAGTAGTCTCCCTTTCTCAAATGAATGTACAGACAAACTGTGTTGGAGAACTGAAGTCCCTCCCTTCTAGGAGGTAGCAACTTAATGAGAAGTGCAGGATCCATATGCAAAAAAGGTGATATCCACATCAGGAGATACTGTTCAGTTGGCATATGTGGAAGAAGCTGTACGTCTTTCTTACATCTATATTTGTGCACATTTTCTCATACAAAAATATTGCCTAATAGAATTAGTCTGGACTATTTCCTCTAAAACTGACTGTAACTTAATTTTAGAGGACAGTAAGAGGGAAAGTGAGTTCAGAACTAAACCATCTTGCCACAGTGGGAGAGCCACACTGTCTAGCCAGGCATTGTGCCCTATGGAGTCCCACCTCACCTTGTCACCACTGCTGCCCCAGGGATCTGGAGGGTTGGGAAGGCTCACTCATGCTCTTTATTTCAGATGACTTCCTGAAACCCTGGTGGTAACACCTTCCACATCGGTCCATATTTTTCGTGTCTATCTAGGTATGAAGATTTACTAATTTAAGGTGGGTAAGAAGATTAGATTCTTCTGGGCATCAGCTTACAGATTTAGTTTTAGTACTTTAGTACTTGCCGTCTAAGGAGGCTCTCAGTGACTCTCCAACCTACTGAAGCATGTCCGCTGATATATGATGCACTTTGTTTTAGAGTGTGGTTTCCATGGTCATTTTTCAAGCCCTGAAGACAACCTGAGCTCATCCACTGAGGCATAGCAGCTGACTCGCTTCACTCCCTTTTCATGGGGGGTCGAGTTAAAATTGAGCTACAGTCATACTGGAATGGAACAGCGTTTTATTGCAAAACGAATTGTTGTGGATGGCTCACGTCACCTTATGCCACCTAAAGCGGAAGGAAATGGATTGTATCTTCCAAAAGACACAGTGGATCGATCTGTACCCATGGAAAGATGCTCCAGTCCTTCTCTTAGTCTAACCCTAGTTTCTCTTTTTGTCCCAGTCCTTTCCTTATGGAGACTGGAGGAACAATTTTTCCCTCATCAAAGGAGGCATCCTTAAGAATTTAGCAAGAGTCAGTATCTGTGTTCATTGAGCCAAGGGGCAATCCTGCAACCCCTGCTCACAGCTGGGGTTTTGTGACTGAGGAGCATTGTAAGCGATCAGCTGTACAAAGGGTGGGCCAGAATTGCTACATGGGCTGTGGAAGATCGTGGGAAGTAAAGGAGGGAGAGGAAATGAGACTTTCCTGTTTTCTAGGATCAGCATTTTCCCAAACGGAACCCAAGATATGAATAAAATGACTCACGCATTTTAAATCAGGGTAGGATTTTGATGAGAGGCACGTGGGTGGACAGGCATTCTAGCCTTGTGCATTTCAGAATGAGGATAGAATGTTATGTGCACATTTTGTCAGTCAGGGGCAGGGAGCCAGAATGAAAAAAGAGTGAGGGGGAAAGGTGTGAGATAGCCAATCTTTCCTAAATTATCTCAGAATCATTTTAGATTTCATGGGTGTATGATGACTCACTTTCGCCACAGTGCCAAGGGGCAGCTTTGAATGAAAAATTATCAATGACGAGTGTTCATAAAAGTGAGGAAAATGGCACTTTCATATTGGCAGAGATGTAAGGGAAACAGTATAACTTTGAATAGAGAGAGGAGCAGAGCAAATCCTAGGGTGTGCCAAATGCCAAAACGATGAATTAAAACAACAAAGGAACATGATCACTCTGTGGAGAGTGAAAATAGAATCAAGATGTACATGCACTTGCATCCTGTCATAAACCAAGAAATCCTATCTTTGGGCACAGAACTTTATCTTACCAATTTTAAATCCTTAGCCCTCAGTACAATCTCTCATGTTAGTTCAAATCATTCAAGATACAGAGACCACAAAAGAATTATATGCGCAAGATATTAAGGGGGAGAATGGCCTATGATGGATAAATGGAAAAAAGAGGGGTAGGCAGGGGAAACCTTCAGAATGCAACGCTAAAAGAGAAGCAGGAGAAAAGAATTTCGTAGGAAGAGCCCTGGACTATAGCACAGTTGTGAGAAAACTGGTAGGCAGGCTGATGGAAAAACAAAAGAGGAAAGAAGAGAAAATGCAGGGAACAGGGACAAAAACATAATTAAGAGTCGTTAGGTATATCTACCAACTTCCCACGATGAATGTAATCATGTATTAATTAAAAAAAAGTAAAAAAAAAATCCAACAGACATGGGCTGGAATCAGTAACTTTGTTTTTTGAGGCAGAAAATAGCATCTGGGGGAAGGTGCTTGGCAAGAACACTGTGATTTATCCCAAGGGGCACCAGAAAGTCTGTTGGTCATTTCTCTTTAAAAGTGCAGGTTCTCAAGTGGTCAGTATATTTTGGTTCAGTATCTTAAGTGTTTTAAAACTAGTGCTCTAAGTCTTGTCCTCCTGTGCAAACCATGCCTGTGTTCTCTGTCAGCCTCATGACTTGAATTCATTCTAAAAGCTCATCTCAGTTGTGGAAATTGATGTACGAAACAGTACAGGGCATAGAATGGCTCTGATGTACCCCACAACTGGAACCTTCCTTGGAGATGACTCTGTGGGTAGGATGGGGGTCCAGCTTTCCCCTACCTCTTCTGAGACCTTACTCATCCAGTTTTTGTCTCCTTTCCATATATATATATATTTATTTTATTATATTATATTAATTAATTAATTAATTTTGTCTTTTTGATACAGGGTCTCATGATGCAGTTCAGGCTGGTCTTGAGCTCACTTTGTAGCTTAGACTGGTCTTGAACTTGCAAAGATCCTCCCGCCTCAGCCTCCTAAGTGCTGGGATTACAGGCATGCACCACCATGCCTAGCTTTCCACATATATTTTTAAGGGTAGTAGCCCCTTACCTTTTCTTTATAAATTTGCTTATCATCTTTATATTGTTTAAAAAATGTCTACAGCTCAATCGCATGGTATGCTTTTATTCTAACACTTAAATATGAAGTTGCCCTGGAATCAGTCTTTAAATCCTTTTCTAGTTTCTAATTGTAACTAATACGTATATATGTCTCATATATATGTGTGTGTGCATATATATATATATATATATATATATATATATATATATAATTTCTAACTCTAACCAGTACTCATTTCCTAAACTTGAGGGCTTTATATTCAATTGTCACCTAAATAATTCCATATGAATGCTCAAAGAAAGCACAAACCAGGAATGTCTAAAATTGAACTCATTAATTTATAATCCAAACTAACCAAGGCTACTTCTCTGTCTCTTGCATATCTCTGTTCCATTCTCTCTGCTCCATTTCTTCTGCATCAGTCCTGGATCAGTTCTTTGTAATTTCTCACAAAGATCATTCCAATAAGCTTTTTACTTTTTTCCTGATTGTAGGCACTATTCATTTCTAATCTTTCCTGCACATAATCATCCCGTTAATCTTTTTAAACAAAATATGATTGTATCACTTCCTAGCTTAACAGCACCCAAAGGCTTGAGTTTAATTCTTATCCCTTAAAGTGACACATATGGAGCACATAGGCTCCATACCCACCATCTTAGTCACTTTTCTCATTGCTGAGACAAAATATCTGAAACCCATAAGTTAAGGAAACCTTGGGGAAACATCTAGACACAAGCCATAACACCCACCTTTGTGGGAAATGCCCACATGCCTGCCCTAGGAGGCTTTGATTCTTGTGCAAACCCACCATTCAAGTCATATTATGCCAGAGCACATCACACACAATGCCTTTAAAATTGTTTTAGCAGTGATATGAGAATAGTTCCCCACATCATAACAGGGATAGCTGCTTGATAATACTGCTTGACACAATAGCATAATGGACTAAGATGTTGGTGACCAACAATAGGAGTCCATCATGATAAGTATTCCTCTTAACCAGACTCTGTGCTAAGTGATTTTAGGTGTAATATCTATTTGTAAACATCTAAGCACAAACGTTTTCACATAGATTGGTAACAGTCTTAATACCAAAAAAAAAAAAATGAAAACTCATTAGTTAACCAGAAATAATTTAGATTGTTTTTTCTTCCTATCGATTCTCTCCAAGAGACTTGACATAGTTATGAAAAAAGTAGAGTGATTTAAATCTCAAGTTTTCTTATGTGGATTTCTCTTTTCTTATTTCCTTTATTTGGTTCAGTGGCTATCAAACTTAAATATGCTAAAATTATTATTTAGGGATATATAAATGAAAAGTGCTGCATTTTGCAGCAAGATGTGGAAATTTCTAGGTGTTATTTTTACTCTAAGTGATTATTCCCTGTTTACTTGTATTTACTATGGGACTAAACCCAGGTTGAGATTTGGTTTATGGGTTGTCGCTGCTCTCGAATTCTCATCATTTGCGCACATTCTTCCTCTCTTTCTCGTAAATGCTCTTCACATGTCGTCCCCCATGGATCCCCCACTTATTCCCAGCCTCCAGTCCAAATAAACGAGCTTCCTGCTCGTTCTCCACAGTCCTATTTTGAAAAGCCTATGAGTATCTGTCAAATATTTGGGTCTATCTATTTTATAGTTGGCCATCTTTGATTTTCTCATTTCTTCTCCCCTAGTGATCAGTGAGTTTTTGTAGGTTGAGTGCAGGATTGCATACTGTACCGGGCATGTAGGATGATGCTTGATGTGTGGTAATTCTCAAATTAAGTTTGTTGAGTGAATACCAAATAAAAATAAATTGAACAAGAATGTAGTTTGGTGATAGTGAGGAATGAGAAAATCGATTGAAACAGAACAATAATTTCCTTTAGGTTGCACAAGTAATATAATTTATCTAAAGGGCAGGGTAGCAGCAAATTATCATGCTTTACTTTTTGCCTTGTAGTCTCCTAAGAAGTAAGATACCAGTAGGAAGTGCACCGGATAAGAATATGCTCTGATGGGAACAGAATGCCAGTGTCACTTGGCACCTACTCCTTTTCTTTTTATTAAGGTAAATTGTGTGTAGTTGAAAATATAAAAAATATGAGCTGGACTTAAAGTAATTGTTATTAAGTTTCAAGGTTACTTATTAAGATCTAAAGTAAAATATTGCAAGGGGACACAAACATACTCCTAGATGAAAATCTACATTAAAACAAAATAAGATGGTGTCACATAGTGCTTTTAATTCTTTGTCAGTATTTGTTTACATAAAGTACACTGAATTTGCAAATCAAAGTAAGTTTAGAGGTGATTTAGAACAAAGGAGTATACTTTCTTGAGCTCAAAGTCATAATACTCCAGAGAACAAAGTGCCCTGTAGCTATGACTGGTATTTGAATATGATATAAGATATTCTTAATCAAATCGTATACTTTCCTACATATTCAGTAGATTGTATTAATTTTTTGTTTGAGACTTGAGGGATTATCAAGCCTAAACCACTAGGCTTAGGAACAAAGACTTGATGTGGAAGCTACTCTTTTAATGAAATGCCATAACTTACACAGATGAATGGGAACTGAGCAGCAGATATGAACTCTGGATATACGAGAGGAAGTCACAGGCCTTCCCGTGGTGGGAACTGGAAGAGAGGAGACAAATCCCCTTGACCTGGAAGTAATATCTTTCTCATGTTCCTCACCTAATCCTTTCCTATTTGCTTAGTTTTTCCTGGGTAAGTGAAAGGATCTGGCCCTGAGAAAAATCTTGGCCATTCATGTCCTGTAGCATAAGGGCAATGAAGACACCTACAGGTGGAAAGAAAAAACCTTTTTGGTTTGGTTTTATTTGTTCTTGCTTTTGGCAGTTTTTCATTCTTTCTTTCTCTGTCTCTTTCATATATTGTGGTCCCTTATTTTCTGGTTCCCAAGCATTTTTCCTTGTTATCTATAAACATCTTTAATCAGATGAGCATAAAAGGTGGTTGATAAGATACAAAAAGGAAAGGGTTGGACTGTGGAGAGAGTTGTCACTTCCTCCAAGAACTGACCTTCATCAGTCTTTATCTATGTTGGAGTAAAAGCAACTCCTCATGAAGGGTTCATAGCTGTCCCTGCTCCAGGTCAATCCAAACCCAATCTATTCATCTGCCTCTGGTGTGGGATGTCTGAGGCACATGCATTTGTCAGACTAGAACTCCACCTGATGCCTTTTGTAGTTTTTAACTCCTGGTGTGCATTACAACTATATGGAGAACTTCTAAAAATTATGATGCCCACGTTACTCCTAAGATGAATTAAATTGGCAGCTGTATATGTGAGACACAAATAATAGTATTTTTCATTGTTTCAGGCAATTACAAGCTATAGTCTTGGTAGAAAACCATCATCAGGGAAATGTTAGGTTCATCTCAGCAAAACAAAACAAAACAAAACAAAAGACATACAAAACCTTACAATAGAAATCACTTCACACATCATTTGACATAAAACACCATATAAAAACATGCTAAATGGCATTTTAATTCTTCTCTATAGGTTTGAGCACAAACATGATACCATTAATACATCATGGACAAAGACATAGACTAAGAAGGTGTTTGTATTAAATGGCAATTCAAGGTCTAATTTACTACATCAATTCCTTCTTCTATAATGGAGCTATGCTTGAATAAGAAGAAAAATTGGTTGACATTTCTACAGGGACCTAGCCCAAAACCCCACCCACTTCAAAATTACTAAAACATGAAGTGAGCTGTAAGTGGAAGTATTTGTTGAATTACATTTGTTTTCTGACCAGCGATGAGTACTAGGATTTGATATTTTTAAGCTGACAATTTTTCTCTAGTTGCTGTTAACTCTAAAGTTCTTGTCTGTGAAATCATGGCTCAGAAGTCCCATAATAATGATAGACTGTATTCTGTTGTCAGAGTATTCTCATTTACATATTTCAAAAACACATTTATTTACTTAAGTTTATCACTGAAAGTCTAAAGGTAAATAATAATATGCTGCTTTTCCCTTGAAGCTGCTCACAGTATGAGACGTTATTTCTAAGTGTAGTGGTTAGAATTACATGGATAGTTGTGGGAATGCAGAGTCTTGTGATTGTAAAGGTTCTAATGCCAGTTGGGAGATTCTTAAGAGATTCCTTCATATACAATCCCTGGTGCAAAAAAAAAAAAAAATCCTTCATAGAGTCAGAGGGAGATGCAGAAATGACATTGGTGTCCTGAAATTCACCTACAGTGAAAAACTCATTTTCTTTTTTTTTAATTTCCAATGCACGTGAACTAAGTAAAATATAATAAAAATGAATTTGTAAAAATATCAATTTGTAAAAATACCAATTTTTGTTATTGCATTGGACAGGCATCAAAATATTCTGTCAAATTGCCATAAAAGTTAGTAAATAATTTGAAAAAATGATGCTTCTCTCTTCACCAAATTTGAATAATAATCTTTCCATTTTTGTTCATTCTAGGATTAATGCTGAGAGATACCAATAAGGTAGAAACCAAAAGTCAAGGAGTCCATGGTCATTTAAATTTGGGAAATGTAGAAAAAAACTTCTATAATAAAAAATCTACTGTGTCAGTTATGGCAATGTTTTTGTGAATGCAAAAGAAGAATGTAGCATGTAGCTTTCCAAAAGTTATCCAGATATGGTTTTCTACTCAAGAGCACTGATTAAAAACACTAGAAAACCAGGTTTTAGTTGAACACAATGAATTGCTGATCTAGGTTAAGTTTCCTTATTTTACAGTTGAGGAAACAAAAACCTAGAAATATCAGGTAACTTGGTTTATGGCCAAACAACTATTACATTTGCCAGCTAACCTGAAGAGTTAGTCAAAACAAATTCATTTATTATAAATTGAACAACAACTTAATGAGTATTTCTTATGTGTCAGGTACTCTACTAAACACCGAATCTTCCAAATTAATAGTTAGAATAATTTATGGACATGAAATGCCTGATCATCCACTTCAGGAACTCTTCATTCTAGTTTCTTTGTAGAAACTTGCACCTTTACTCTCCCTGTCCTGTGTTTTATAGGCTTCAATTATTCCCTATGGTTTCTTTGCTATTTATAACCACCAACATTTTTCTTGGATGGTGTTGGCTTCAACTACAAGTTTGTTGAGATTAAGTAGTTGTTCAGTCTAGGGAAAAGAATTACAGAGTGTATTTGGTTTTGCAATCAGAATATTTGCATCGGTCACTATGCATTAGACAACATTTTCAACATTTTACAAATATTCGCTACTTGTAACATCATATAAAGAGTTTTAAAGGCAGTATTATTTTGTTTTATTCATTTTAGAAACCAGGAAAATAAGGTATATAAATAAGTGACCTGTCCAAAGTCATAGATCTTATATAAGGTAAATCTAGGATTCAAATTCAAATAATCTGATCCCAGTTCATGTGGTGCCAGAGAGAAGGGTCCATACCCTGTGTTATGATCATTATTTTGCTGGCTTCAGGTAACAAGAAATTATACAAGTGAATCAAAATAATATAGAAAAACTCAGGGTGGTGATTGAAAGAAGTTTTAAAGTTTTTCTTTTTCACTATAATTTATTTGGGTGAGACACTCTTCCTCAAGAGAGACAGTAAGAATCATGTGGACATAGTATCTTAAGAGAATGATAATCCTTAAGTATGATCACATCCAGAGTTCTTCATTGCATTCTGAGAATTTCAAGTTAATATGATTCCTCTCAGTTTATTTTCCATATGTCCACAAACCTTCATCTCACATATATCTCTATGATTCCCATAGAAAATATACTGTAATATTCTTAGGATATGAGGTATCATTTTGAAAGTATCTGTTAGCTACATTCTTTTTGTCTTCAATAGTAGGATAGTAATTTATTAGATTTTACTTTGTTTTTCCCAATTGCTGCATAGTGTTTCAGTTTGAGTATAATATACTTTATTTGATGATTCAGATATTTACCTTTTATAAACAATGCTTCAGATGTATCTTTGTGAGGTCTTTTTAGGAATTAGACAGGTTTTCAAGGTGTCAACTATAAGCTCAACAGAAACAGGGCTTTGACAGTGGTATAAGAAGTCAGTACCGAAGGACTGGCTATCAAGGCAAAAGTTACTTGTCACAACATGTTACTATTTTGTTTTCATAGGTCAGCTTCATGGAGGTAACAGGTGGTGGACAGTTTTGTTTTAAATGGCATACACTGAATAAATAAATGTAGTAACTTAGTCAACTGATCAAGAAATATTTATTGATGACATTTTTACCTGGTGCCAGGTTTTGTGTTCTGTGTAAGGAAAACAGTTGTAGACAGGATACTGTTCATTTTTTCTTTTCTTTTCTTTTCTTTTTTTGGACAGTTTAACCTTTCAGAAGCTCATCATTTTAAGGGAAAAAGAAACAAAACTAATTAAATTTATTTCTTTATGTCATTTAAATCTGCTTGAAGGGATAGCCATAATATGCTTTAGGATCTCAGAAGGGTAGAGTGTCTACTAAGGATTTTCAAGGTGTGACTTTAAACTTGAGTCCTGAAGGGGAGTAGAAATTACATCCAAATGCTGGGAGTGAGATTGAAAGGGCATCACAGGTAGGAAAAACTGCAGATGGAGGGCTGGGGATTTAGCTCAGGAGCCTAAGCACCTGCCTGGCAAGCGCGAGGTTGTGAGTTCGATTCCTGGTGTCACAAAAAAAAAACAAAAAAACAAAAAAAAACTGCAGATGGAAATGCAGAAAAAGAACTGGGTGTTGGTGAGAATAGAGGTAGTTTAGTAGTTCTAGAGCATAAATATCAAGCTACAGGATGAAATAGGAGCAACTTACATTTACTAATGCATGATCTTTATCTCTACCACATTTTGATGACATCAATCAAAAATGTTTCTTTTTTTGTAGTAACCCACCCATTGCACATGATCCTTTGTCATTCAGCATTTAGAAAACATTTATTGAGTCATGACCTAGTAAAAGTTGATGCTTTGGATGTTAAATTCAAATTATATTTAATATAAAAAACATATTTCTAACTAGAATTTTTCCATAAACACAATTTGAAGTTAAAAATAAAAAAGAAAAATCATGCAGATGCGAAAGCAGAGGTCAATTTAAAAAGAAATTCTGTTTTCCACAAATAAGATTTTTTAGTAATTTACATTGTACTTGTTGGTAATAACCCAGAAAAAGAGTCATCTTTCTTTAGGATAAATAGTTAAATTCTAGATTTATAACTTTAAAATTTAAATGGAATTTTTTTCATTGAAATTTTTATAGTTGCCCAGTTCATTCCATTGCTTCATGAGAAAATCAAAATCACAGCTGGCAAAGCATTTTTTTTAATTTTAAAGAAAATAAAACCAAGGAAAATGAAACAGAATAAAACCAATCAAAAACAAACCAGTGTAAGTGATACAGGGTTTCAAAACATTATGAAATCAACAATAGTTACCATAATGCCTTTTGTTGTCTTCAAAATAGTTGCAGATACCTTTGGACACAGTAAAAATCAAACAGAACAGAATAGAATAGAAACAATAAAAACAAAACAATGAATGCAATAAAGGACTTCAAAACAAGACAATAGTAA
>RJWT010018632.1:0-18761 GCA_004365215.1 Cuniculus paca
TACATGTTTTGTAGTTGACCTAGTAGAGATACTAGATGAATTGTTGAAAAATGATATCTACTGAGTACACTCAAATTTATTTGTAAAGCATGTTATAATGGAAAAAGCACTGTATATTACTTAATATTTAAACATTTAGTTCAAGGGTGGATATAAATAAGCATTCAGTTTTTTCATAAAATTAAAATAGTATTTAATGTGTAAGATTAATTCAAGAAAACAAAATGTTTTTGAAAATGTTTTTTTTAAAAGATTTGTTTAGCTACTATTACAGAATTCTGCTTGTAAATGTACACATGTAATACTTTTACATATTCTCATCCACAAATGTATGCCTCTACTATTACAGACCAATGAATACACTGACTCTCACAGGTCAGTTCAGTTTTGCTGAAGTTCACTCCTGGGTGGTTTTCTGCCTTCCTGAAGTCCCTGAAAAACCTCCAGCAGGAGAATGTATAACATTTTACTTTCAGAACACCTTCCTGGATACACAACTTGAAAGTACCTACAGGTAATTCAGACTTATTACTGGCTGACAAATGCTGTCATATGGAAAAGGCACATCTAAGTTCTCATTAGTTTTAAGGCAGGAATGAGTTCTAGATAATATGTCTTGGTTACTTTTCTCTTATTGCTGGGACAAAATACCAAACACCCAAAGTTAAGGCAGGAAAGGTTTATTTAGTTCACAGTTTGTGGAGGTTTCAGTCCATAATCAGCTGGCTCCAAGGCAGGTTGGCATGGCAGTGGAGCCACAGTTCATGGTGGCCAGAAAACAGGAAAAGCATCAAGAGCAAAAAGGGGAAGAGTGCAAGAGAAGACTCAGTACCTTATCTTGTATGTAGACCACCCACCCTAGGGTGGGTGTAGCATTCACACCCATAATCCCAGCATTGGACCATGACTCAGTCAAACTCTAGAAGCCTGCTCCCATGATGCATAAGGCTTTGGGGAAACATCCAGACACGAACCATAACATGATTAAAAATTTACACTCTTCAAGAGAATCTACTGGAAAACAATTAGAATTAATGAGTTTAGAAAAGTAGTTGATAAAGATGAATATGCAAAGATCAATACCTTTTCTAAATTCCCAACAATAACAATAAGCAGTTACAAAGTAGTTTTAAAAGACTTGAGGAGGAAAAAAAAATCTTTTAAAAATTAAAAGACTTGAGTAGCAATAGCAATACAGTATCTACATAAAATTTGTAGGAATATTCTTAATAAGAATTATGTCGAACCTTTCTTTTGTTTTTGAGACAGGGTTTCTCTGTGTAGGTTAGACTGACCTTGAACTCATTGTGTACCCCTGCCTGGCCAGAAACTCATAGTGATCCTCTTGCCTCAACCTCCTGAGAGTGCTGGAATTACATGTGTGTGCCACCATGCCTGGCAGAAATATGCAGAACTTAAGTGAAGAAAACTATAAAATTTTATTGCTATGAAAGACTTGATTAAATGGAGGAATATATTCTGTAGTCATCAATATGAAGACACTATAGAGATGGCAGTCTGTCTTAATTACTTTTCTTCTTGCTGAGATAAAATACCCAATAGCCAAAGTTAAGGAAGGAAAGGTTAATTTGGCTCACAGCTTGTAGAGGTTTCAGTCCATAGCTGGCTGACTCCATGGCAGGGTGGCATGGCAGAGGTGCATCACAGAGGAGAAACAGCTCATGGCAGGCAGAAGGCAGCAAGCAGCAAGCCATTAGAGCAGCCCTCTTTCTATCCCTTAAATTGTATCCAGGTTATCCATCCTTCAGGTAGGTAGTACTCACAACCAGGCTGGGCCTTCCCATTTTAGCCACTTCCAGAAATATGCCAAAGCAATCAGTGGACAAATTTAGTACCGCACACCCTTGATATTAGTATCACACACTTAATTCCAGCATCACACACTCTAGATCCAGCCATGTCTGAAAAGCCCCACCTATGACAGCATGAGGCTTTGGAGAATATCCAGATACAAGCCATAACACAGTCCTTCCAAAAGTGATTTGAATGTTTATGCTTATTCCTGTAAAAATTCTGGTTGAATTTCTTTATGCAAAATATGAAATGGCTTAGAATTTTAGGGCTTAGAGCTGCAGGCTTTGTGAAGCTGTCATTTTACAGTGTGGAGTGATCATATTTTTTTCACTCTTCTCAAGCTCCTAGTGACACTTCTGTCCCCATCACTGTCACTTCTCATCTTCCATAAACTCCCACAGTTTGTCACAGTTTTTCAGTTCTGTTGAGGCTGGACTTTTCCCCTGTGATTGCTAAATGACTTCCTTTTTAGATGAAGCTAAAGTCTCTACCCCTACAATTTGAACGTGGGCCTTCTTTTTCTGAAGGTCTTTGCCTTCTCATTCTTTCTCTTATCTCCACAATTGGGGGTCTTGCTTTGTTTTGTCTCGGCGTGCAAGAGAGCTTCTTATCTTCTTTACCTAGGCCTCTTATGCATTCTTTCCCTAAGCAGATGATTGAGATGTTCTACTTCCTGCTTCCTAGTTGAGACTTTACCATGCAAAATTCTGGAAGCAACAGTGAACACATAATTTTGCTTCAGAATGAATCCTTTTGGATCAAGAAGTCTACCTGGTTTTTGCGTCAGTTCTGTGGAGATGTTTACTGTATGCTCCAAGAAGTTCCCGTGTTTGAATCTGTAATTATTCCCATCGTGAAGCGCCACGTGAACCTCACGAGTTCATCATAGCAGACAGTTCAACAACCCCATGGCATGGTATATATTTTTATAGTAGCACACTTTTTCCCTTTATCACTCTATATCTTTATTCTCTTCTCAACCATCAAAACTATCCTCCACCCACATGCTCTGTCCAGAGACCCTGGGTAAGACCACAACCCCTTGGGCAGTTTGGAAGTCCCAGTGAACGCCTTCCTAGGTGTGACTTAAATTACTTTGAAAAATACCATATTGTGGCAAAGTACGTATAACATTAAACTGAGCATCCCCTTCTCCCTTTTTATTCAAGTCCACCTACAAGCCAGTTGGTTGGTGCCTCTCACACCCAGGGTGTGTCTTCAATCTTCAGTAAATCCACTCAGCCACACCCAGAACTATGCTAAGCCAATCAGTGCACTGATCCAGTTATCACACTCATGACCCAGTCACTCCCAAAAGCCTCAGCTGGGAACAAATGAGGCTGTGGGGGATATTTTAGATATAAACCCCAACAGATATTAAATCCTGATCAGACATATGATCTCCAAACATATTCTCCCATTCTATGCAGTCTTTTCGCTTTGTTGATAATGTTTTTTGGTACAGAGTAGTTTTGTTATTTAAAAAAACAAAACAAAACTATCCTTCAAGATCCAACCTAACATCTATTCCTGAAGCTTTCTTTGTCTTCTCTGTTCCTATAGCTTTTTCCCCCTCTTGATTCTAAGAATCAAACCAAGGCCACATGTATGCTAGGCAAGCATTCTACCACTGAGCAACACCCTGAGTTCCCTCATAGTGTTTTATTTTTACCTGTCTTTGGTATTTATTGATATTTGCTTGAAGGATAAAATTTTTATGTAAGGCTTGGTCTTTATATTAGGCTGTATCTTCATGGACATAGTCTTGTTTCAAAATTATCTTCATATATAGCTTCCAACTACCTCACACATGGCTTTGCATATAGTACGTATTCAATAAATGTCTGTCAAGTTCCTAAATAAAATACATGTATGTATATTTTGAAAGCAGCCATAGTTAGATTTGAGTCATGGCTCTGTGACTCATTGGTTATCTGACTTAGTTTACTTAACTCTCTGAGCTTCAGTTTTCTTTTCTGAGGAATGGAAATAATAGCACTTAATTCATTGAATTATGACAATTTAAAGATGAACCATGTAAGTCATTTCACAGTGCCCGACATTGTGCATTTTACTAGATATCTTCTGTTAAGATGAAAGACTATGGAAATGTCATGATTTCTAAAACATACTTGAGATCAATATGATAAGGGAGTATTATTTAGCTTACTAGAAAAAACAATTAACATTTGCCTAGAGTTGATCAGTATAATTTGTGTGTATGTGTATATGAAAACCAAGTGAAAAAGCAACAGGATATATGAAAAATGGTATGCATTAGGAGATTTTGGGTCATTTAAAAACAAACCAAACATAAGCCAAATAAGAGGAATTTATTTGCTCAGATAACTAAAGAAGTCTAGCAGTAATTTGCTCCAGGTACATCTTGACCAGTGGCTTAACTGATATCATCAAGATTTTACCTCTTTCCTTTGCTGTTTTGTGTTTGTCTTTCTTTGTCTTTATCATGTAGTGGCATGGGAGTGGCCATGTAGCTCCTGAATCTAGCTTTTATCTCTCAGCAGGTAGAGAGCCTCTCTGTCATACTCGTTTGAGTAGAAGTCCCAGGGTTGAATCTTTGTCAAGCCTTGAACCACTGTGTTCAGATGTATGAATGTGCTACGAAATGCTTCCTCTTAAAAATCCCAGGAATGGATTGAGGCCAGTGCCACTGACAGTGTATGAATAAGGAGGAGGAGAGAGGCGAAGGAGAGTTTTGTTTTTTTTTAAAGAAAAATAAGGGTCCTGTGGCCATAGCAGTGGCAGTGGATGCTAGGTATGGAAGAACAACAGACGTCTTCAGGTTTGATAGCAGATTTCTTTCAAGGATCAAGCATTAATCATATTGTTATTGGTGTGATTACATCAAGAAAAAACAAAACCTGTATATGTAAGTAAGCAATTCTAAATGCATTTTTTATTTAAGAGGTTAGCTATTGAAAATACTAATGACAATGAAGAAAAAAGTTTTAAATGAAGTACTTAAATTATATCTTTATGAGGCATGTATCTACCATCTTTACTTTTATCATGTATGGTTAAAAGCTAAATTAATACAGTAGTAAATGATTACACATTTAAGTATGCTTTATATTAATAATACACAGACTCTTAAAATCAAATAAGTTCTAAACACCGAGTACTAGTCATAAAATATGTATTTATATGTACAATTCCTTCTACAGCTTGTCTTTTAAAAATACATTAATTTTATAGAAAAGGAGAAGGAGTTTTTAAATCCGACAACATTTCTACAATATCCATCCTAAAAGATGTGCTTTCTAAAGAAGCTACAAAAAGGAAAATTAACCTCAACATATCATATGGTATGATAAATTAATCATTCTTTATTATTTTTTGAAGTTATTGTTGTTACAATAATAATGTTTCTGATGGAAGTGATTTATCTAATTGTGCCTGACCAATTTCTTTTAGAGATAAATGAAGTATCAGTCAAACACACTTTAAAGCTAATCCACCCAAAGCTGGAATACCAGTTGCTTTTGGCTAAGAAAGTGCAGTTAATTGATGCTTTAAAAGTAAGTTTATGTGTCATGGACTCATGGTTATTATTTTAAGTAACAAGATTTATAAAATCATATATTCATGTTGAATTGTGAACATTAAGGTACTTCTGTTTTGTTTTTTAATTTTCAAAAGGAGTTGCAGGTTCATGAGGGAAATACAAACTTTCTCATACCAGAATATCGTAGTATTCTAGAAGAGGCAGAGCAACTACAGGAAGAATACAAAAAGCAGCCTGCACATCTTGAAAGGCTCTATGGTTAGTGCACTGTACTAGAATATCTTGCATATTTCTTTTCAGCCAGCTGTTAGGGGTCATGTGAAAAAGGCAGAAAAACAAAAGTTCCATCAGTCATGAGCCTGTGGCATCCAACTTATTGTACAGAATTGTTTTTGTTCTGTCAAGCTAGTTTAAAATTTAACATTTTTACTTGATAAAATGCTAATAAAATTTAAGAAGTGAAATTATACTGAGGTGAATTTAAATATATGAAGAAATATGGCATAAAATGAATAAAATTTACAAAGTATTAAGAATTTAACTGTTTGCTGGGCATTGTGCTACACACCTGTAATTCCAGCGTCACAGAGGCTGTGGAAGGAGGATCATGATTTCAAGCTTAGGCTACAAAGAAGACCTTGTCTCAAAACAAAACAAACAAAACATTTAGACATACTTTAAAGGAGTAATTTTTTTTTTGAGGTAGGGTCTCACTATGTGGTACAGGCTGTCTTTGTACTCGCTTATGTAACCCAGTGTGCTCTCGAACTCACCACAATTCTCCTGCCTCAGCCTACCGAGTGCTGGGATTACAGGTGTGCAGCACTACGCCTGGCTAAACAAATAAACTTTCAGGTAATGCTGCTTTCATAGAATACAAAAATGCAGCATTGAATATTTTTAGTCAAAATTTAATAAGGGATGTTTGCATGTGTGTCAGTTTACAGCGTAAAACTTGTTGGGCTTTGGTGGTAGTAAGCTGGGTGTTTCACAGATTGTACTGCATGAAAGAGAAGGCATACGGGAGTGAGGAAGAGGACAGAGGGAGGGAAAGAGGCAGGAACAGTTTGAGAAAAACATTTTTTCCAGTATAGAGATTGAACCTCGGGACTACCAAACTACTTACCTAGGCCTTTTAGTTTTGAGGCAGGGTCTTGCTAAATTGCCCAGGCTGTCTTCACACTTGGAAACCTCCTGCCGCAGCTTCCTGATAGCTGGGATTATTGGAGTGGACCACCACACCCCGCTAAGAGAAGGTTTTGTTAGCAGCACGCTATTAATACCATCTTCATAATCAGATGAGATATTTAACCCTTACAGCAAACAGCTCTGCAAGGTAGATGGTGTGGTATTGTCTTCATTTTTTATATCTTTAAATGAAATAGGAGACTAAAGAATTTGTCGTCTCACACCTAGTTAGATGCAAATCACGTACTGGAAACTTCTCACTTGAGAATGCATGCTTTTTGCACTGTGCTGATCCATCCACAGGCAGTAGATTGTTGTTTTTGTTTATGTTTTTGTTTTTCGGTTCTGGGAACTGAACTGAGGCTTTGCATTGAGCCTCACCTTCCCCTTTTATTCCTTCTTTTTTTGAGGCAGGGTCTAACTAATTCATTAAATTGTCCAGGCTGAGCTCGAACTTGCTGTTCTCCTGCTTCAGCCTTGCAGAGTGCTGGGATTAGAGGTGTACGCCACAATACCCAGCTTCCATTCATATTATCAGTCCATACTGATCTTTAAGTCTGTCTACTCAATTTCTTATTATATATCCAGAGATTTTCCCACCAACTATAATATTATGCAATATCTTAATGTTTCCTGTGTAGCAAGCACAAGACCCCTTTTGTCCTTCTAATATCTAGATGATAGGTGGTACAGACCCGCCATCTCTTCTCAGTGATTTCAAAATCCATCCAGAAAGCTTTTTTCTACATCATTTGGCAGCAAAATCTGACTTAGTGTGTACAACGACAAATTTGACTTAAATTGACATGAGATTATTTCTCATCTTTTAAATTTTATTTAGTGCAAATATTCATCCATATATTTTGTTGTAAAATTACTATTTTATTATCAGACATTGAAACAGTTCCCTTGAGTTACTACCGTACCATTCTTTCCTTTTATTCTCTTCCTAAAATATGAAAAATTTTGTAATGTATTTTACACCAAGGGTTTTAGATAAAATATTGACAGCTTGAACTATTCCTATTTTACATCTGGAAAAATACAAAGGTGAAATAATTTGCCAGATCCTTGAAGCAAGAACTCTTGGCCTTCAAGTCATAGTCCAAGAATGATCATATAGATGGAATATTTTAACGATCATATAGATGGAATTTTAATTTAGACAAAACTGCTAAGAATAGAATCTGCTTGGTTGGAAAAATGTCATATATACTAATAGCTATTCAAAAGTGGCCAACTATTGATTGTCTGAATTAATTTATTAAACAGCTGTTAAAGGATTATTAGAGCAGGGTGTGGTGATGCACTCCTATAATCCCAGCACATGGGTAGGGGGTGCTGAAACTGGAAGATCACCATGAGTTCAGGCCAGCTCATGCTACATGGTGAGTTCAACTCACCGTCTCACTATGCAGTTCAGGCTAATTTTAAGCTCACTTTGTAGCCCAGGCTGGTCTCGAATTTGCAGTGATCCTCTTGCCTCAGCCTACTGCGTGCTGGGCTTACAGGTGTGTGTCACCATGCCCGGCTCAAATATTTATATCTTCAAACTTGCCTTACCTTCACCTCATAAATAGTTTTTAAATTAGCAACTTTTTAGATTTGTGTATAGTAAGTAATGGAATTTCAGGTGTTTGGAAATACATTAGCAAGCAATTACTCTGTTTCATTAAAAAACATTTTTCTTTATAGGCATGATCACTGACCTTTTCATAGATAAGTTTAAATTCAAAGGCACCAATGTAAAAACCAAAGTACCTCTTCTACTGGAGATTCTGGATAGTTATGACCAAAATGCATTGATTGCTTTCTTTGATGCAGCATGAAAGGTAAATAAAGTAAAATCCCAAAATAATGGTGTGCTTATCAAAAAATGTTAAAGCAGAATCACAAGCTGATTTTTAATATCTACAAATATTTGAAGTATGATTTTTTAAATGTAAAACTTCTTTTTTGGCAAATAAAACAATATTTTTATTTTTAAAACAAGTTGAATGATTATAAAGGGCTACTAATGAATTTCTTTGGCAAGTGGATGTTTTAAATTGAGAAATGTTCTGAAAATAAAACTTCAAATTTGTTATAAAATATTCAGCACATACATGTGTAAAACTACAGGTTTCACAAATTTTTATTTCCATATAATACTTAATCTTCATAACTGTTTTATAACTTTGTCAAGTAATATATGAAAACAGATTCTCTATGTTGTTAAATAATTAAGGGGACATGCTAGTATCTATAAAGCAGAACCAGAACCCAAGTTCTGGTACCTGGTTTGTATCCTGATTCCTGTGTATCACAACCAGTGAAAATAATCTACCAATTTTTTTTCTAGGAGTTGGAATTGATCTGCACCTGATTTTTCTCTTGCTTGGTAACATTTTATGACCCTGCCGCTTGGCTCAGTGCTATAAAATATGACCAGGGGAATAAGAAGCTCTTGCCAGAGAAAAGGGATATTAACTTGGTTTGCCCAACCAATAGAGCTATACAAGTATACAAGTGAGTGATAGGGGCTAAGATTTTTCTTGTGCTAGTATCCACAAACTTCCTTGTTATATGAAAGAAAAGTATGACTTTCAAAGTACAGAAATTTTGTTCATTAATCCTAATTCATATTTATTTCAAGGGAATATTGTATTTAAAGGTTTTTGAATGGCCTAAAGACAATGGAAAATGAGCTATTTTCTGTGTTTTCAAGAAGGGTAAATGGAACTGGGTGTGGTGGTGCACGCCTGTAATTCCAGCACTGGGGGGGCTGAAGCAGGGGGATCACTGCGAGTTCAAGGCCAGTCAAGGCTACATAGTGAGTGCAAGGCCAGTCTGAACTTCATAGTGAGACCCTGTCTCAAAAAACCACACACGAAAAAAGGATAAATATGTACATTTCTCAGAAAACAATGGTTCTTAATTATGTGCAATCCCTGAATATTAAATGTAAAAAAATTTAAGGCACATATGTTTAAATTTTATTTTAATAAGGGCTGTTTTTATTGTATTTAAGGGGAAGTGGTGGGGATTGAACCCCCATTTTTACTTTATTTAAACAACCTTTCTAAATGGAACATTAAAAAAACTATCTGGGTCACTATGGGATTTCACTGTGTGTTTTTTGATTGGCCCTGCTCCAGGGGATTAAAGACAAAAAAGTGTGTAACTTTTTGAATTTCTTTGTATTACAAATGGTAGGGCAAGTTGGCATTTTAAAATTGATTGCATCTAAATTAGGAAAAATAAAAAGCGTAAGACTGGGCTGGGGATGTGACTGAGGGGTAGCCTGCGCTTAGCATGCGCAGACCCTGTGTTCGGTCCTCGGCATCAACACGTATACAAAATGCACAGCTAAACGGTCAGGTATTTCTCTTCGATAGTCTGCCGCTTGCTTCTGCGCGCGGCGCGTCAAAGGGTTTGTGTACCGCGTGGAACCCTGACGGCCCTACGCCGTGTGCATACTATTACTCCCAGCTAGTGGCCTTGCTTTTAGACTCCGGGAAAAGCACCCACAGTGGGGCCGGCCCACTAACTGTTGCTGAAGTGCAATTGCGTTTGTCCTAAAAGGGTTAGCAGCCTCGAGCCCGGGGACCGCCCAGTAGCTGCGTTTAAAGACGCGCGGCGCTGGGCTCCGCCTCCCCCGCCCTTCCGCCGGCGCAGGCGTTTTTCCCCGCCCCGGCTCGGATCCCTCCACTGCCGCCTTCCCTGGCCCGCGACCCTGTCGCATCAGTGACGTCAGGGGCCGCGACGGCTCTGATTGGTCCATTTCAATAGTCGCGGGCTACTTGAACTGCAAGAACAGCCGCGGCCCCGGCGGGCTGCTCGCTACTTCTCGGGGCGTCTTGGCCCTGCGCGCCGGCCTGTCCCTGCCTCTATCCTTGGGGACCTCCTCGATCCAGCACGGGCCCGAGCCGGGGGAGCGGGCGGCGGGCAGGCTGGCTCGGGGTGTGGCGGCGCCGCGGGCGGGAGCGTGCCTCGGCAAGGTCGACGGGACCGGTCGCGCGGCGGAGTGCACGCTGCTTGGCGCCGTGGGCTGATCCCGCCGCCCGCCCCGGGAGCAGCGATGTTGGGCAGCTCCTCGCTGAAGCCTGCGGCCCGCGAGGCGGGCTCGGCCCTGCTAGCGCTGCAGCAGACGGGGCTCCAGGAGGACCAGGAGAACATCAACCCGGAGAAGGCGGCGCCCGCCCAGCAGCCGCGGCCTCAGGCCGGGCTGGCGGTGCTGAAGGCCGGGAACTCGCGGTGTTCTGCGCCGCAACAGAGGCTCAAGACGCGGCGGGTGAGTGGATGCGACTCAGCTACAGGAGGGTGGGCTGAACGGGAGTTGGGCATGGACTAAGTAGGCAGACCAGAGTGGCCGGAAAACGTTCTCTGGGTTGGTTGGTTGGTTTGCTTTTAAGAGAGCTTGGATTTGGAGCCCACTCGGTCCCTGATTTTGTGGCTTGTAGGATGCGGCTGTAGTTTTCTTCCATTTTCCGTAGCGTTACAGTCCCTACGAGCACTGTGCTTTGCTGCCGATCTGCTCTGCGTCGAAGGCATCTTTTTATATACATAATGGGGTCCGACAAAGTCTTAAAACATGAGTCGCGTTTGGCGTCTTTGCTCTGTGCATTTTCCTCCACTTTGAAACGCCAAGCACTGTCCCCAGGACCTGGCTCTCTTCTCTCTACCTGTTTAAGGGATTATCTCTACTTGAGGAGAAAACATAAAAAATACTTCGCTTTTTGGCAGATTCCGCCATTTTAGCCAGATTTGCTCTGTTGCTCCACCCTGGGGCGAAAGTGGTGAAACAATATTTTTTTTCCCATGCCTTTTCCTCAACTTACCTAATTTTTGACACCCACCCGTGATTAGTTTATAATTCCAACTAGTTCTGTTTAGTCTTTGTAGGAATGTCTGTGGCAAATTGAAGCATCTATTTGATTACTCAAAACTATTCCTGGATTTTGTCTCAGAAGGTTTAATTTTCCTGATAATGTATTTGGGGGTAAAAGCAAAGGCTTGGACCCGTAAGGGAAAGAAGGCAAACTGCATTTAATAAGTCGAAAGCCAGTAAGTAATTTCCCTTTAGGTTGCACCTCTTAAAGATCTTCCTGTCAATGATGAGAACGTTGCTACTTTACCACCTTGGAAAGCAAACAGTAAACAGCCTGCATTCACCATTCACGTGGATGAAGCAGAAGAGGACACTCAGAAGAGGCCGACTGAATCAAAAAAACCAGAGTGCGAAGATGTCCTCGCTTTTAATACAGCTGTTGCTTTACCAGGACCAAGAAAACCACTGGTACCTCTTGATTATCCAATGGATGGTAGTTTTGGTAAGTCTTAAACTCTTTATCAAATTATAATTATTTTATTAGGTTAATATTTTACATGCTTTACCTGATCATTATAACAGTATAGTTTTATTCTTAATAGGCTTAGGATGGGTGTAATTTATTTCAGATGTCACTGCTAACACTTGACCTAGTGACCTACAAAAGCATCAAATCCTAATCTGGCACTCCTTCCAAGATTGACATGATTAGATCTTGAATGCTTAATCTGTCCCACAAATGTTTGCTTGTATTCATAAGACTGGCTTCTTACCTCCATTTCAAAGAGTAGTAGTAGAGGCTTAAGTTTTACATACTGTGAAAACCAACATCTCTTTCTGTAAAGGTGGTTTGAGTGGATCGTGTCATACCAGAAAGTGAGACTGTCCTGCAAATCAGAAGGTGTCTGTCTGCCCTCACTCATTTGTAGCTGCTGAAGGCAGATCTGCAATTTGTGCTTTCTTTACCGTACAGCTGTTGAGTCACATTATAGCTCACTGAATCCAGGCCAATTTACTTTTAGTTCCACCGATTGGCTGGTGGGTTGGGGTAAGAAGATCCTTGGAAATAATTTGTTTTTATTCAAATTTTGCAAGAAAAAATTGTTTGATTTATTTTTGTGCTGGGGATAGGCAAGTACCCTACCACTGAGGTACACCCTTAGTCCATCAAATTTTGCAAGAAATTTTTAATGTCAAAATGATCGTTGAAGCGGGGAAAAATTGTCTTAAAAGATAATTTATAAAAACTGATTCACTTATTGATTATAGTGTTTATTTGAACTCTTATAAAAACCTATTTATTTTATTAGCACTTGTTATTGGAAACTGTAACTTGATTCTAGCTGTTGTCTAACTGTGCTTTGAATGTGTCATGAGGTCCGCAATCTCTCAGGGCAAACTTTAGATACTATCTCAAAACTTGGATTTTAAGTTTTTGGTCCCAGTAGAACCACTGTACCATCTGCTCTTGTAATACTCCACCCTCTGGTTAGTCTATTGATAATTCAGTTAAGACCAGAGTCAAATATTGTATGCACTTTGCCATAAGAAGTTGTTTAGTTGGATGAAATAAATAAATGCATCAATAGTGTTAGATTCCTTACAAGGGCAGACATTTTGTCAAATAGAAAATTAAAGCTCATTCAATCATAACTTTTGAACTGTCCCAGATTCGCCACATACTATGGACATGTCGATTGTATTAGAAGACGAAAAGCCAGTGAGTGTTAATGAAGTACCAGACTACCATGAGGATATTCACACATACCTTAGGGAAATGGAGGTAAAGGCTCTCTTGATCTCAGTTTGTATAATATACTCATTAAATGTAACTAATTGAAAATTAGAGAATATTATATAATTTTGTGTGTGTGTGGTACTGGGGATTGATAGGAAGGCCTTTGCACTGAGCTATATCCCCAGCCCAGGGCGGGCTTGAACTTGGGATTCTCCTGGTTCAGCCTCCTAGAGTACTGGAATTATAGGCATGTGCCATCATGCCTGTCTGTAATCTTTAAGTTTTTTAAGTTACTAACGAATTACTCTTAATGCTGTATTTGTTTATGGTAGCATCTTTGTTAATGGTGAAATCATCTAATTACAATCTTAACACTCCTAAACTTTTCTCACCAGGTTAAATGTAAACCTAAGGTGGGTTACATGAAGAAACAGCCAGACATCACCAACAGTATGAGGGCTATCCTCGTGGACTGGTTGGTTGAAGTGGGGGAAGAATATAAACTGCAGAATGAGACCCTGCATTTGGCTGTGAACTACATTGATAGGTTCCTTTCTTCAATGTCTGTGCTGAGAGGAAAGCTTCAGCTTGTGGGCACTGCTGCTATGCTGCTAGCCTCGTAAGTCCAGCTTGGTTTATTGGATTCATCACTATTATTCTTCAGTACAGAAAAAAAATTATGACTTTTTAAAAATTGTAACATTTTAACATGCCATACAGAAAGACACCTGCCCAGAAGCAGCAGAGTCACAGGGCAAAGGGTCGCTATTCAGGGATATGCAGTAGAAGTTGAAAAAAAAGACATTGTTTTCTTTTCCTTTTTTTTGTTTGTTTAGTTTTGTTTTGTTTTGTTTTGTTTTTTTTTTGGTCTTTTTGAGACAGGGTCTTGCTATGCAGTTCAGGCTGGCTTTGAGCCCACTTTGTAGTCCAGGCTGGTCTAGAACTTGCAACGATCCTGCTGCCTCAGCCTCCCGAGTGCTAGGATTACAGCTGTGTACCACCATGCCCAGCCAGTGACAGTTTTCTAATCCAGAACATTAATCTTTCTAAGATCTAGATTTCAGGGTAGTTCCAATAGTGAGATTGGCTGCATTTTAGTACACTGACTAGACCACAGTTTAGAAGTATGTGGTTCCTTCCATATAAAGTGCTATCTGGCATATAAGCAGTTTATTCTCCCTATTGGGACATGAAAAAAGATTTAAGAAGGAAAAACATGAAATGTTTAATTTTCTTAGACTTGCATTTCCTAAATTTTCAGCCATGTGTGGTGAACTCTTGAATTGTTCTCACTTTCGGAAATGCCTCTCACTGACTTCCAGCTAAGAGCAGAATTTCAGAAGTCTTACTGATTCAGGCCTTTTAAGCAGCAGTTAGTAGTCTGCTAGAAATGATGGTCAAGTAGCAGTGGAAATGCATTTGGTAGAGACTGGGTTTTAGAATCAACTCTATATATTCTAATAGGATTTCAGAATTTGGATAAGGAACCTTGCTGCTTGCCTTTTTAGAAGGGCTTACTGTTTAAAACTTTTTTTCATTATAGAAAGTTTGAAGAAATATACCCCCCAGAAGTAGCAGAATTTGTGTACATTACAGATGATACTTATACGAAGAAACAAGTTCTGAGAATGGAACATCTAGTTTTAAAAGTCCTTGCTTTTGACTTAGCTGCACCAACAGTAAATCAGTTTCTTACCCAGTATTTTCTGCATCAGCAGCCTGCAAACTGCAAAGTTGAAAGTTTAGCAATGGTAAGTTACTTTCATCTTGTTGGAGATTCTTAAGTAATAATTAAGAGCAAGCTCTTATTTCATTAGTATAGTTTTGCTCAAGAGATTCAGTAATCCAGGGACAAATGAATGTTGTACTATGGGAAAAAAGCCTACCATTGATGAAAGCCAACATATAGTTGGCCCTCCATATCTATGAGTTCTACATTATGGACTCAACTAACCAGAGATTGAAATAGGTAAAAAACTTGCATCTGTACTGAGCATGTATAGACTTTCCCTGCCTCTCTAAATACAGCATTTATATTTATTAGGTATTGTAAGTAATCTTGATGATTTAGGGTATATAGGAAGATGTAGGTTATATTCAAGTAGTACTTTCTGTAGGGGACTTGGTGTGCACTCATCTTGGAGTCCATGAGCAGAGTGAGGGTCCCTGGACAGGTTTCCCTGT
Organism: Cuniculus paca; assembly: GCA_004365215.1. Taxonomy (NCBI): domain Eukaryota; kingdom Metazoa; phylum Chordata; class Mammalia; order Rodentia; family Cuniculidae; genus Cuniculus; species Cuniculus paca. The sequence goes on from RJWT010018632.1 coordinate 15,262, forward strand.
GGATACTAAGAGATGACCATATTGGTAAAGTACTGAGAAGAATGGTTTGAGGATAAAGTTTTAGAAAAAGATACTTGTTTTAAGAGTGAAAATATAGGACACTGGAGCAAAAAATTAAAATACTATAGTAGGGGGCCAGGGATTTAGCTCAGTGGCCTAAGCACTTGTCTGGCAAGTGAGGTTTAGAGTTAGATTCCCGGTGCCGCAAAAAAAAAAAAATAAATAAAATAAAATACTATAGTAGGTATGTTTAAAAGATGAGTCTGTAGAATGTTTTGTCCAGGGTTGCTAGAGCCTATAATCAAAGATAGAAAAAACAGTATCAGAAGGCAAGGGTTTGAGATTTGCATTCTAGAGCTCTAGTGATCCTCAGTGTTTTTCATTGCAGTTTTTGGGAGAATTAAGTTTGATAGATGCTGATCCATACCTAAAGTATTTGCCATCAGTTATTGCTGGAGCAGCCTTTCATTTAGCACTCTACACAGTCACAGGACAAAGCTGGGTATGTATTACACTGTCTTCACATCAACTTTGTGACTAAATGCTGGTACCAGAGAAGCTCAATAATTGTCCCACAGGGCAGATGGCTGTATAGATCTTACTTGCACAATTCGCTCAAATAGATATATATTGTTTGAGGCATCTTACCTATTGAATTAGCACTTGAAAATTTAGCTGTAAACTTGGATTTGAAAGGTGCACCTAAAGAATTTGCCCCATCTGATTTGTTGGCAGGGAAAGCAGTAAAAATGGATCAAAGTCAGCATAAAAAGATGGAACAGTGGCCTCAGAAAATGAGATTTTTCAGTTGTCTGTTAAAGATTTGTGATGCGACTTAACTTGAGCCAGCTATTAATTCATTGTGTCTACTGCAGTTTGTTGTTACTGACCAAAAAACTCTAGTTCTTTACTCCCTTCTTTGTAGCCTGAATCATTAGTTCGAAAGACTGGATATACCCTGGAAAGCCTTAAGCCTTGTCTCGTGGACCTTCACCAGACCTACCTCAGAGCATCACAGCATGCACAACAGTCAATCAGAGAAAAGTACAAAAATTCAAAGTAAGACTTGACTACATAATACAAATAACTTTTTCCACAATATGCTTCAGAAATTTTGACACTGTATTATTAAAGGATACACTAATCTGCCAGACTCCAGGAGCTATTCTCTGAACAGGTCATGTATCTGGAGAAGGCTATAGTTAACATGGGTTTTTTTGTTTGTTTGTTTGTTTGTTTTTTGCCTTGTGTGTCGTGGGGTAGACAGAAATAGTATTTTGTAGTTTCTGGTACATGTATTACTATTCTAGGATGTCCTTCATCCCATGAATGTTAACTAAAAATGGATTTTTTTCCCCTTACAGGTATCATGGTGTTTCTCTCCTCAACCCTCCAGAGACACTAAATGTGTGACAGTAAAAGACTGTCCTTGTTCAGTCACTTGGAGTTAAATGGTGTACAGTTTTTACTTTAGGTTTTAATTTCACAATCATTTCTGAATATAGAAGTTACGGCCAAGGACAAATTATGGTATCTATTCCTTTTAAAATGGTTTTAATTTGTATATCTTTTGTACATGTATCTACCTTAGATATTTGGCTAATTTTAAGTGGTTAAAGTATTAATGATGCCAGCTATCAGGACAAGAATTAATAAATACATTTGGAAATCTTGATTTCTGTAAGTCAAAGTTACTTTTACTTTGTGATGAAATTATGACTTTGTATTTTGCTTAGAAAAATTAACTTGATTTATAGTTTATTGTACAACAGGAAATGTTATTCAAAACCCATTAAGGTTTCGGGGTTACACGTGGGTTGGAAAGCTTTTGTGAAAATTGACAAAAGATTTCCCAGAAGGTTCATTTTAAAGCATAACATTTAAAAATTCCAAAAAACTTACCTTAATGGACTTGTGAATAAAAAGTATCCAGTCATTAACATTGAATAAATATCCTTTTAATAGTTTTATATATATATATATACACAAACATACAACTATGTTAGCTTTAGGTAGTAGCTCTCTTCTTTTTTCTCTTTTTCACTGGCTTTTTATTTGGTGCTTTTTCTTGTTTTGCACTGGTGGTCTGTGTTCTGTGAATAAAGTAAATTAACATTTCACTAATAGCCTGTTAAATGCTGGATCATTAAAATAGGTCTTGTTTACAGGATAACACAATATGGCAGCTGTAAGAATAAAATACAGTAATTTTTAAAGATATCTTGCTGTATCAAATTATGCCCTAATTTTTGTAAATCACAGGGTGAAGAAACTATAGAAAGAATAGTTAAATATATAGTGAAAAAGGGATCTTTCTAAAGTAGGAGAATAAGAAGAGAGTAAAACCACAGGACAAATCTCTAAAGTCCTAAGTGTGTATATAAGGAATTTGTTACCTTATTTTCTTTGGGTTCTTGTCTGGTTCTAAAATGATCATTTCTTCTTCTTCACTATCTGAGAGTACTATTGGGGCATCTAAGAAAATGCCAAGAAAGCAATATAAGTAATACCTTAAAATTTCCACATGAGTTTATTTCTATTAGGTTCTAAAACAACTATTTCCATACTAACAGCCCAGGTTATTCTGGTGACTTACCGATACATGTACTTTTCTTTTCAAACTTTCTCTCCCTGAAATAGCACCCTGGAGCTCTGGAAAAACTCTTGTGTAGAAAATTACCCCTAAACTGTACTTGACACATGTTGTAATGGAGAAGTTAGGGGAAAATATATAGTAACTTTATACAATCAATTTGAAAATGAAGCTAATACACTAATTGAGCTGTCTGCTAATCCTAAAATACTGTAATCCCAAATACTGAGTACGGTAACTCAAGTATTGCAATCCCTTTTTTTTGGTCTTCCTCACAATCCAAAGTTATATTTGTAATCCCATTGAGATGTTACTGGAATCCTGGCAAGTTAATTCCAATCTACCACCTCCAGTGCAACCCATGGTAAGAGTAGACACCAAGATATATTCAAAGTTAAGGGCAGCCAGGGGGTCCTAAATCCAGTCTCCGTGAGGATGTGTGGACAAAGGGCCTGCTCCAAGGCCTCTTCCCAGAATTTATTACCTTGTGAATAAGGGGGTGGTCTGAGGATGAGTGACAGTGAGGATGGTGGGAACTACTTGAGTAACTTGAGCTGGCTGCCAGGCAGTGAGAAAAGCAGCATTGTAAAATGCAGGGAGAATGACACGCAGAGGGGTCAATCTGCGTAATTCAATGTAGGTAGCAACCGAATTGTTTTTGGAGACTGTTGCTTCAGTTTCTGATGTGTAAACTTTTGTGCCCTGGGGACTCAGCCTCTTTACCCTGAGGCTCATACCCAGCTGACATTCCTGGAGTTGACTGGCTCTGCCATCCCGCTGTGCTCATGTCTTACAGAGAGCACTATTCGAGGAAACGGGGCTGTCTAATGGCTTTAGATTACACACCAGTACCTGGCTAGTCTTATTTGCAACGCTTAGAGCCAACTGAAGACAGAAGGAAACAGTC
>RJWT010018633.1:0-18770 GCA_004365215.1 Cuniculus paca
GGGCGTGGTGGCTCACGCCTGTAATCCCAGCACTCGGGAGGCTGAGACAGGTGGATCATTGTGAGTTCGAGACCAGCCTGGGCTACAAAGTGAGCTCAAGGCCAGCCTGAACGGCATAGTGAGACCCTGTCTCAAAAACAGGGCTGGGGATCTAGCTCAGTGGTCTAAGCGCCTGCCTGGCAAGCGCAAGGTCCTGAGTTCAATCCCCGGTGCCGCAAAAAAAAAAAAAAAAGCAAAGCTTTAAAAGGTTCGTCATCACTGTACTAATTCCGTAATAAATGCAGAAAGGTGAAATACTTAGTTACCCACAACCCCAGAACTTCAGAAAAACAGAACCCAACCCACGCTTTATGACTTTGAAATCTTACTAAACCACACAAAATCTACATTAATTAAATATAAGTAAAACATGATTTAAATAATCTTTAGCTTCAAATGCTTTACACTTTTCAGCATTTTGTTAAATTACCATATATATATATATATATATATTTTTTTTTTTTTTTTTTTTTTTTGGGGTACCGGGAATCAAACTCAGGACCTTGCGCTTACTAGGCAGGCAGGCACTCATGCTGCTGAGCTGTATCCCCAGCCCCAAGTTACTATATTTGATTTGCACTTTTTCTTACATTTTCATCTTCTACTAATACTGGTTGTGTTGGAATTGCTGGTAATGAAACTCCTGAAGGATTGACTTTTAGCAACCGCATTGATCTTCTACATCCAATCTCATTTTCTCTCTTCTTAGGCTTTTTTCTAAAGGAATAGAGAAAAATTCATGCTATATTGCACTGATAAAACAGTAAAACTGTTATATTGTACTAATAAAACAGTAAAACTGATAAAACAACAATATTAAGGAGATAACTTCTAGGAATGGGGCCCACAGCTATGGTCACACATTGATGCATACACATTGATTACACTGATATATATATAATGGCCACATTCATGAAAAAGTCTAAAAAAGCTAACTCCACATGTTCAGCATGAGTAGATGAGAGACATAAAACAAATTATGCCATTATTATACAACAAAATGCTATGCAATTACAAAAAAGACAAATATAGCCAGGCATGGTGGCACACACCTGTAACCCCAGCACTCAGGAGGCTGAGGCAGGAGGATTACAGGGAGTTCAAGCCCAGTCTGGGCTACATAGTGAGTTCAAGGCTAGCCAGAAACACTGTGTGACACTCTGTCTCAAAAAAACAAAAAAAGACAGAAATATGGACTGGGAATGTAGCTCAGTGGTAAAGCACTTGCCTAACACATGTGAGGCCCTGGGTTTGATCTCCAGCACTACAAAAGGAAGAAAGGGAAGGAGGGAGGGTGGCAAAGGAGGGAAAGAAAAAGAAAAAGACCAAGCGCTCTACCAATGAGGTACAACTCCACATCTTTTTATTCTGCAACCAACTAAATTGCCCGGGCTGACCTCAAACTTGCAAGCCTGGCTTAACTTCCTGAGTAGCTGGGATTACTGGCATGTGCTATCACACCCAGATGTTCATATTTCTTTTGGTACCGGGGATCGAACTCATGACCTCGCACTTGCCAGGCAGGTCTGAGTTATATCCCCAGCCCAAGCTGTTCCATATTCTTTGGTGAAAATGAGAACTGGAAAGTTATTTTTTTGTTTGTTTGTTTGTTTTGGTACCAGGGACTGAACTCACAACCTCACACCTGCCATGCAGTTGCTTACACAGCTGAGAGAAATCCCTGGCCAAGAACTGGAAAGTTATTAAAGGAAAATGTTCCTTCAAAGACTTTGTAGGAATTAAGATTATAGAATTTATGATCTGCTATTATGATTTGCTACTATACCAAACCAATTTTTAAAATTACAAGACACATGAGCCAAATAAACCAGTCCTCCTTTAAAATAAATAAATAAGTAAAATTATAAAACAGTTCAGCAAAATAACATGGTATAGCCATTGTAAACCAAACATTTACCTTTTAGATTTAGGAGGCTGTCTCTTCTTTATCATTTCACGGAGCCTTGCAGCTGACTGAAAAGTACACAGAACATATATATGTAGATGTATGCTACCTTATGGCTACAGAGCTGACATTTCAAAATATTTTATTAATCTGATAGGAGAAATAGTATCTTGGTTTTAATTAGAAACTTCATACAAACCTCAGACAACTGAAGAGAAGCAAAAAACTTTGCATTTTCTGATATGTTCTTCAGTCTCTTCCTTTCATATGGTGACAATCCTGAAAAATCATCCTATAAAATTACATCAAAAAGATCCCATTACTTTATATAATCCACGGCAAATGCACTTCACAAAACTAGGTGTTTCACTCTCTGTGTGCGCCTATTCCTTCACATTGCACCACTTTTAGTCATTGCACGTGATCTTACTAGACAGCAACCATCTCTGCCGCACTGGATAGTGACAGGCTGCATTGGGGATCATCGCAAGATATTTGTATGGCTCCCCAGTTACCAGAAGTGATCCATTACCAGGAGTCACATGGTGGAATCTTACAGAAAAACTATTTCCTAGTGGCCACTGATTACATTATTACTCAGAAGTTCAGTTTTTAGTAAACAAAAATATTTCTACCAGGGCAGTGGAACATGCCTATAATCCAGCACTCTGGGAGTCTGAGACGGGAGGATCACAAGTTCAAGCCCCACCTGGGTGACTCAGTAAAAACCTGTCTCAAAATAAAAACTAGGAAACAGTAAAAGATGTAGCTTCACTGTGAAGCCCTTTAGTTCAACCCACAGTATCAAAATGAAACACAGCTGGACAAATAAATTTGTCACTACTTCCCACTAACATAACACTAAATTAATTAGAAATATTCTCAGAGATAGGAAACAGTATGCCATGGTTTGAATGTTTTCCCCCAAACTTTGTATGTTAGAAATTTTATCCCCAAATTCATGTTAATAGTATTTGAATAAACAACTTTTGGGAAGTAAGTCATGAAGACTCTACCCTCTCCACAGTCTTTTAAAGACCAAGTTTCGTTCCTGCAACTAGGTTAAGTGAATTGGTCTCTAAATGAGGGATTGTATATAGTACATACATTACAATATTCAGAACACAGAAATAGCCAAAGCGAACTCCAATTTGATGAGTTTGCTTTCATATGCATAACTCTTATATGCAGTACTATAATGTGCAACAGAATAGTACTGTATAAACAAGGTGCACTGTACAAAAAAAGGCACTGAGGCTCTACAAAACAGGTATAGAACTGTACAAAAAAAAAAAAAGACATAGGGCCAAGTGGTAAGTCAATAAATCCGAACCATAGTTGATCAGGCAGATCAATAAATGTGGAAAATCTGTAACCCAATCATAGATTAACATGGAAATCAACTGTCAAGCAGGTAACTATCATCAACTTGTGCACTGTCTCTGGCATAAGTGTCCTGCCTTGCCATGTGACAATGCACCAGGAAGACCTTAACTGCATGCAAAGGCTAGAGCCGAGCTCTTGGATTCTCAAGACTCCAAGATCATGAGCTAAGTAAACTTCTGCTCCTTATAAATTACTAGAGAAAGGGGCCAGGGATTTAGCTCAGTGGCATAAGCACCTGCCTGACAAGTGTGAGGTCATGAGTTCAATCCCTGGTGCCGCCAAAAAAAAAAAAAACCTCTAGAAATTACTAGAGGTGTGATATCACATACAGTACTGTGGGATCCTTCCCAGTAATGCAAAACCTTCGCCTAATCATGAGAAAGTAACAAACCCAAAATAAAAGACATTATTCAAAATAACTGTCCAGTATTCTCCAGATCTAACACACATTGGAGAAGACCAGAGACCCATCTGGGTAGTAGACAAAAAAATAATGACTAGAAAGTTTGGTGAAATCCTAGTAAGTTCTATATTTCCATTAAAAATATTGTACCATGATTATATATTAATTTGACAAATAGTCTATGGTTAGTAAGACATTAATTGAAGGGCGGGATAGGTGAAAATATACAGGAATCGCCTATGTTTTGTTTTGTTTTGTTTTTTTTGCGGCACCGGGGATTGAACTCACACCCTTGTGCTTGCCAGGCAGGCGCTTAGGCCACTGAGCTAAATCCCCAGCCCTGGTGTTTTTGAGACAGGGTCTCACTATGCCGTTCAGGCTGGCCTTGAGCTCACTGTAGCCCAGGCTGGTCTTGAACTCACAACGATCCGCCTGTCTCAGCCTCCCCCAGTGCTGGGATTACAGGCGTGAGCCACCACGCCCGGCTGTCTATGCTTTTTTTTTTTTTGCAACTCTCTCATAAGCCTAAAACCATCACCCAGGTATGGTATGCACACCTGTCATCCCAGCACACTGGAAGGATGAGGCAGGAGGATCAAAGTTCAAGCCCAGCCTGGACAAGTTAGTGACTTAACAAGATCATCTAAAACATTAAAAATGGGACAGACCTCGTGGCACACACCTGTAATCCCAGCACTTAGAAGGGTGAAGCAGGAGGATCACCACGAGTTTGACCAGGCTAGACTACACAGTGAGTTCAAGGTCATCAAACTATATAGTGAGACCTTATCTCAAAAAAAAAAAAAAAAAAAGAAGAAGATAATGAAGGCTGAGAAGTACAACTCAATGCTAAAGTGCTTGCCTAGCATGCATAGGCCAGGTTCAATTTCTAGTGCTAAAAAAAAAAAAGCTATCTTACAGTTTGTGCCAAGAAAATGTACATGGGCTAGGGATTTAGCCTAGCAGTTCAATCACTTGCCTGGTAAACACAAGGTCATGAGTTCAATCCCCAGTACCCAAAAAAAAAAAAAGAAAAAAGAAAATGTATCCCACACATTTATGACTGTTTGACCATCTTCACTGCTGTAGTTTGGTCCTATTTCTTTGCGTACAAGTAAAATCTGCTTTATATATTCAGAACCTTGCAGCCTAAGGGATCAAAGAGATAATCCGCCGGGCGTGGTGGCTCACACCTGTAATCCCAGCACTCGAGAGGCTGAGACAGGAGGATCCTTGTGAGTTCAAGACCAGCCTGGGCTGCAAAGTGAGCTCAAGGCCAGCCTGAACGGCATAGTGAGACCCTGTCTCAAAAACATAAGAGCCAGGGATCTAGCTCAGTGGCCTAAGTGCCTGCCTGGTAAGTGCAGGGTCATGAGTTCAATCCCAGGTGCTGCAAAAAAAAAAAAAGAGAGAGATAACCCTATCCAGTGGTTCCCCACCCCTCAATGGTTTTTATTTTTTTTTTTTGGTACCAGGAATTGAACTCAGGACCTTGCACTCGCAAGGCAGATACTATGCCACTGATCTATACTCCTAGCCCCTCCCAGTGGTTCTCAAATAGCAGTTCAGGACAAACAGCAGAAATGTCAGTAGGAAATCTTATTGGACATGCAAATTGTATGCCCCTCCCAACTCCAAAACTTGTGAATCAGAAACTGGTGGTTGTCATGCCTTTGATCTCAGCACTAGGGAGGCTGAGGCGACAGGATCACTGTGAGTTCAAACCCAACCAGGGCTACATAGTGAGTGCAAGGTCAGTCTAAACTACACAGTGAAAGCCGGGCTTGGTGGCTCACTCCTGTAATCCCAGCACTCGGGAGGCTGAGACAGGAGGATCGCTGTGAGTTCAAGGCCAGCCTGGGCTACAAAGTAACCTCAAGGCCAGCCTGAACCGCATAGTGAGACCCTGTCTCAAAAACACCAGGGCCAGGGATCTAGCTCGGGGGCCTAAGCACCTGCCTGGCAAGCTCAAGATCGTGAGTTCAATCCCCAATGCCACAAAAGATAAATAAATAAATAAATAAATACATACATACACTACACAGTGAACCCCTATTCAAAAATACAAAAAATAAAATAAAATAAATCCCTCCAGGTAACCTGATAGGCTAAATTGTAAGAATCAGTAATCCTATCCAATCCTCTCTTTGAATACAAAAAGAACAGGTTTATTAAAGTGACCATGCCGAGCTAGGGATTTAGTTCAGTGGCACAAGCGCCTGCCTGACAAGAGCAAGGTCGTGAGTCTGATCCCCGGTACCAAAAAAAATAAAAATAAAAATAAAGGAAGTGACCACGCCTAGAAGCTGGGCTTCCAACACATAGTCTAAAGCACTTATGACTAACCCCAAGATCCATCCCTCATCGGTCCTGTTTTTACTTCTGGGACAATAAAGCAAAAATCAAAGTCCTATTTCATAACAACTTTTCTATTAGCATACCTCCCTTCCCCTAACTTCGTTTTTGTTTTCCTAGTTCTATCAACCTTTTGTCACATCATATGATTTTATCTTGTCCTGTATAAAAGTTGTCACAATATTCCTGGTAGGCTGCAGAAGCCAACAGAATTAGACACCTGTTGAGCCTGGTGGCACAGACTGCAATGCCAGCACTTAACAAAGCCTTGTTAAGGAGGCAGGAGGATCACAAATTTGAACCCAGCCTGGGCAACTTAGAAAGACCCTGCGTCAAAATAAAAAACAGAGAAAAAAAATAAAAAAATAAAAAATAAAGAACAGAGAGACTGGGAATGTGGTTTACAAAAGCCCTATGTGCAGTACTACAAAAAAATAAAAAATTTTAAAAATGAATGTGGGCAATAAAATAATTTGATTTCAGTAGAGGCCCTTGACAACCTTAGCTTTCAAAGTTCAAAACAATTAGAAAAATTGGAACAAACTAATAATGAAACTCTTACCATGCCTGATGTGATGTCTTCATCACTACTCTCCATGTCAACACTCAGAATGGTGGCAGTTGAAGGACTCTTGTGTCCTGGCTTGTTGCTTTCAGTATGAAAATCTAAGGACAATTTTTGCTGAGTGGATTCTGCCTTAGAAGGGATGGCTTTCATCTTTGGAATTAAAAGTTCTTCACAAGTTTTCTTTAGTTCAGTCTTCTGACATACCATCGTGTAGTTGGAATTCTTTTCTGATAGAGATTTGGAGTGCTTGGCTTGCTCTAGTTTGTAATCACTGAGGGAGAAAGGGGCGAGATAAACCTTTGCTGCTTTTCCTAAAACTGTGGTCTGTACTGGTCTCAGAGAAGCATAAGTGACATCTTGATTTTCTTTAAATTCATTCACCTATTCAGGTCAATAAAAGAAAATAGTATTAGATTCCCAGGTCCCAAGCCTTTTCCATAGGGTTTTTTGTTTTTTGTTTTGTTTTGTTTTTTGCGGCACCGGGGATTAAACTCACGACCTTGTGCTTGCCAGGCAGGTGCTTAGGCCGCTGAGCTAGATCCCTGGCCCTTGTGTTTTTGAGACAGGGTCTCACTATGCTGTTCAGACTGGCCTTGAGCTCACTTTGTAGCCCAGGCTGGCCTTGAACTCACAAGGATCCTCCGGTCTCAACCTCCCGAGTGCTGGGATTACAGGTGTAAGCCACCACGCCCGGCTTCCATAGGGTCTTTAACAGGTCTGCGTAAACAGATCAGACTCCCGTTTCCTAATGACAGTATCATTCAAGTGGATGGCCTGTAAGGAAATTTCCTTTCCAAAATCCAGATGCATCATTTATTAACCGAAATAAAATTGCTGATTCTACTGGGCACAGTGACTACAGTAATGATGGCGAGCATCGGGCAAGGCCTGAAGACTCAACACACTGAGGCTGAAGCAGAAGGATCGCAAGCTTTAGCCCGGGATTGGGCAACTCAGTGACTGAGACCTTGTCTCAAAATTTAAAATAAATAGGGCTGGGGATTTAGCTCAGTGGCTCAAGCGCGAGGCTGTGAGTTCGATCCCCGCTACCCCCCCCAAAAAAAATTAAAACAATAAATAAACACGCTGGGCTGTAGCTCAATGTGAAGGCCCTGGATTCAATCCCCGGTATGGGGGAAAAAAAAAAAAGACTAGGCTGGAAGGTGACTGCTGCCGCACACAAGCGAGAGGCAGAAGAGAGGGCCCGAGTCTGGTCCTGCCGCGATCTCTAGCGTTAGGGACAGAGCCTCCTCTGCGCTGAGGCCTGGTTTTCTGTAGACCACAGCGCGGGCCCCGCAGAAACCTCCCGAAGACAAGACGCCGCCAGCCTCACCTGCGCCTGGGCCCGCACCCCCGAGCCCAGTTCCCTCTCGCAGTCCTCGCCAGGCCGTGACATCTCCGATTTGGCTGAGGCCGGGTCTTCCCGCCAAGAGCGCGCGGTGACCGGCGGGAGGGGGCGGTGACAAACCCCGCAGGGGCGGGGCAGGCAGGCCGGAAGAAAGGGTGGGGGAAAGGAGAAGAGCCGGCTGGACCGGAAGGAGGGGCGGGGTCAACGCCTTGGTCCCGGAAGTAGGGACGAGCAGGCAGCGGTCGCCAGGGTCATGCTTGGCGTTAGCTAGTTACCGGCGTGGGCATTGTCGCCGTGGTTCCTGTGACTGGCGATGTCGGTGCGGGTTCTCGCTCAGACACATTGGCACATACTTCTAAGGAGGAAACACCGCCATGCAGCGGGAACCTGGGAAAGACTCACACACAACTGCTGAGGGAAGGGCCAAGGAAACCAGTCAACATGCACTCCACCGACCCCACCCTCCATGTCACCCACCACTGCGTTACCTTCCCAGGCAGCGGGGAATTTTGGTTTAGTTTGTTTTTTTCTTTTGCGATACTCAGGATTGAATCCGGGGTCTTCGCAATGACCTACATCCACACACCTTTTTATTTTTTGAGACAGGGTTTCACTAAGTCGTTAAATTGCCCAGGCTGGGCTGGAAAGTGCAGTTCTGTCTCAGCCTCCCAGGTGCTGGGAGTACAGGATGTTACCACCCGACCCGGATAAAAAATACTAGGGCCGGCGGTGGTGGCGCATGCCCGTAATCCCAGCACTTTAGAGGCAGAGGCAGGTGGATGGCTTCAAGTTCGAGGCCAGCCTTGACTACAAAGTGAGTTCAAAGCCAACCCGAACTGCATAGTGAAACTGTCTCAAAAAGGCAAAAAAAAGATACTAACTAGTCTTACCTTTAAAGCATTCTCTAACTTCCTCGGTTCTGAATTGAATTCCCCACTGAACCTTGCTTGAGACCTACCAATTTCATGGGGTGGGGGGTAGGAACACAGGTGAAATTAATTCAATAATATTAATAGCGCCTTTAAGTCCATCCATGACCTGGTACCCATGGAACTTTAAGCATTTCTCAACTCAAAAAATTACTCATTGGGCTGGGGTTGTGGCTCAGTGGTACAGTGAGTGGACAGTGAGTGGTTCCTTTGCATGCACAAGGTCCTGGGTTGGATCCCCATCACTACCCCCCCCAAAAAAATTACTCATTAAACATTTTGTATATTGTCCAGTGTATACCATAGTCTTGGCCTTCAAGACTGTTATGCTAGCCCTTCTCATCCATCACAGTTGATACAAAGTCCTTTCTAGTTTGTTGTGGTGGCACACACCTGTTATAGAGTTCAAGGCCAGCCTGGAATACAAAGGAAGATATTGTTTCAAAAAAAAAAGAAAAAAAACCTTTCTATGATAAATAAAGTACGTTTCCACTTTACTTTCACCAATTTTTTTAACAACCCAGCTATAAATTGTGGCTGCTTCTGTGATTCTACAAGTTCTTAACGACTTCCGAAATTCAAATTTCTTGAAAGCGAGACCCTTAACGAGCTCTCTCACTCTCTCTGTCTCTGTCTCTCTGTCTCTGTCTCTCTCTCTCCCTCTTCTTGGTTTTCCTGTCTTCTGCTGCCATGAACTGTTGCCCCTCTGCCATGTGCCACCCTGCCTTGGAGCCAGCCAATTATGGACTGAAACCTCTATCAACTGTAAATAAAGGTAAATAAAGCTTTCCTATCTTAACTTATGGGTGCTGGATATTTTGTCTCAGCAACTAGAGAAAAGTAACTAACACAGAATTTGGTACAGGAGGGGCCAGGGATATTATTCAGCAGTGCAGTGCCTCCCTGGCAAGCACAAAGTCTTGAGTTCAATTTCCAGTACCCAAAAAAAAGAATTTGAGAGGTGGGCATGGTGGTACATGCCTGTAATCTCAGCACTTGGGAGGCTGAGGCAAGAGTATTGCCACAAATTCAAGGCCAGTCTGAGCTGCATAGTGAGCTCAAGGCCAGCCTGAATTACATAGCAAGACCTTGTCTCAAAAATTCAAGCAAACCATACCAAAAGAAAAAAAGAAAGAGAGAAAGAAAGAATTTGATATCCGAGAAGCAGGGTCATTGCTGTGACTATACCTGACCATGTGGGTTAGGAGTCTTTGAAAATGGTTTGTGAGAAGAGTTTGGAAGTGTATTGAGATGCCCACTGAAAAAGTAGAGCTGGAACACCTTAGGCTCTTCTGAATAGCAGATTCTGGTTAGAGCTCAGAAGACCAGAAAACCAGTAAAGACCAGGATTGGGAGGTTTCTACTGACAAGAAGGAATGCAGTGGCTGTTGGACTCCAAACAATGTGTGCTATGGCTTGGCAGAAAGTTGACTTGCATTTTACTCACATTCAGAGACTTTGCCTGAGACTGAGATTTAGGGTGGCAGACTAATCTGGCAGAAGAAATTTAAAGGCAGTCTAATGTTGAAGCAGTGGCATGGATACTGTTGGGGGCTTTAAGCCAGATTCATGTTGAGAATCAAGAGCAAAAAGCCTAGTAGAATGATCTAAAACATTGTGAGTTTGACCAGAAAGGAAGCTCCAATACAGCTGTGGACTGCAAAAGTAGAGTAGAGGAGATATTGACTGCTGAGAAGGAACAGAGGAATAGAAAAGATGGCCTGAGGGCATCACAGGCAGCAAGACTCCACCCTTTGCAGATTCAAAATTGCAAAAGTGAAAGATTTTGCATTGAGAAGAAAGCCCCAGTGCACTATGTTCCAGAATGGCAGTTGCTGCACTGTGTTTGGAAATGGCTACAACATAGAGAATTTGTTCCTCTGAATTGGATTCAGAGTGCTCATCAATCCAGGCACTCAACACCTACAACCAAGGGAGAGGGAAACCAGGACACTGCTCCAGTTGGGAGCAGACCTTGGCATCATCACATGGTGCTGGTTTTAGGTACACGCAGAATGGATGAGTTGCAGGGTCAGAAAAGCATCCACTCAGATTTCAGAAGAAGGCCTGGGAGGCCAGGCAGTGTGCCCCTGAGAGGGCAGCATGTGAAGCTGTGAGAGTGAAGCCTAAGGTGCAGTGGAAATCCCAGAAGTTTGGAGAAGCCAAAGACATGGATCATCTGAGGAAAACTACAAGGAGGAAACAGAGGGGGCCCTAGGGAGAAGCCATGGGAGCTGCAACCACTAGCAGTGCCATAGGGGTGGAGACACCCAATCCCTTTGGAGTTCACATCTTGTCACAGATTGCCTCAGATGCTGCACATGGAAATACAAGACTTAATGTTTGCCCTTCTGGGTTTTGAATTTGCTTTGGTCCCTTTCTTTTGTATCCCTGTTTGTAACTTTTGGGATGTGCCATTGAGTTGCAAGTGTTTAACTTTGTTTTCATTTGCACAGGGCCTCACAGCTGAGAGTTTGCCTTATAGCTCAGAGGAGACTTGGGATTTCTGGCAATGCTGAAACTGTTAGGACTTTGGCAACTCTTAGAGATGGACTAAATACCTTTATTATAAAAGAATGTATATGAATCTTTGAGGGGTCAGGGATGGAATGTTAAGGTTTGTGTCTGTATGTTCCCCCCAAAGCCTCATGCAGTCATGGGAGGGGATTTTTTCAGAGGCAGCTAAATCTAGAGTTTGTGGTGGATTCATAGTCCAATGCTGGGATTAAGGGTGTGAGTGCTACATCTGCTGTAGGATGGGTAGCCTGCACACAATATAAGGAACAGACAGAGCTTGCTGTCTCTCCTTGCTTGCTTGTGTGTGCTGTTTTCTGCCACCATGAACTGTTGTCCCTCTGTCATGTACCACCCTGCCTTGGAGCTAGCCTATCATGAACTGAAACCTCCACAAACTGTGAGCTAAGTAAACCTTCCCCCCTTTAAAAAATACATCTTCGCGCTGGGGATCTAGCTAGCAGCCTAAGTGCCTGCCTGGCAAGCGTGAGGTCATGAGTTCAATCCCTGGTGCCACACACACACACACACACACACACACACAAAATACATCTTCCATCATTCTGTCAGAGTCCTAAAAACAGTGTACAGAAGTACACAGTCATTAGGAAACTAAATACACTTTCCAGCCATAAATGAATTTTAATATACAGCTTCCAGAAAATGAAAGACTATGAAAGTTGAAAGTTGGTTGCTAGAACACTGTGTTGTCTGTTGCCCTGTGGTCCACCTTCACACTGTAGGGCCTACTTCTTTTCCTCCTTTTACTTGGCCAAAATTTGCTCTGCAAAGCCTGTTTCCTTAATAAATGTAAAACTTTGCTATCAATTAAAAAAAAAGTGAGGTACTAGGATTTCAGGTGTTTTCTCAGGCCCATAAAGCATTTTTGTTGTGTGTGTGTATCCCTAGCCTAAATCACAACTACCTGCCTTCTGGTGGGCAACTACCAAATACCATACCCCTGCTCAGAGCAGCCTCATCAAGTGAACTAATTAGAAAGATTTGTATTGTTTTTTGAGACAGGGTCTCACTATGTAGCCCAGGCTGGTCTTGAACTCGTAGCAGTCCTCTTGCCTCAGCCTCTCAAGTGCTGGAAGTACAAAAATGTGCTACCACACCCGGCCTGGGAAGAATTTTATTCCATCAAACTGAGTTTTCAACAGTTAAAACAGTCTCTCACTATTTTCTTGGGTATTTTGGGGTCGTTATTGTTTAACTGTTGTTGTTTATTTTTGTAATACTGGGTTTCAAACTCAGGACCTCGTACATGAAAGTGCTTTACCACTGAGCTAAGCCCCATCTCTCCTTTTTAGTATTTTTAAATTTTGAGAGAGCATTGCCCTAAGTTCTTCATACTGGCAGAGAATTTGTAATCCTCTGGCTTCAGCCTCCCAAGTAGTGGAGATCACAGGCATGCATCTGCTTCGCCTCAGTTTTGTTTTCTTTTGTTTTGCGTCAGGGCTGGGATTGAAAATTGGAAGGGCTCTACCACTGAGCTACATCCCCAACCCTTTTATTTTTTGAGACACGATCTCACTGAAGTCCACAGGTGAGACTCAAACTTGATTCTACTGTTTAAGCAAATTCTGAGTGTTGCGATTATAGGCCTCTACAACCGGGCCCGGTTTAACATGTGAAATCGTTAATTCGAACCGTACTTGCCTCAAAGCCTAGCAATGTCCCACCAGTGAGACTGAGGACCAGAGGGTTTACATGAACACCAGTAACAGACCTTTCAGCACCTGGAGAGGCATAGTCCTCCGATATCCCACAATCCTCTAGTCACGTACTTCCGGTTTCTCTAGCTCCGCCCTAAGTGGTTTCTGTCTGTAGCGCAGCAGTGTCGGACGCACCAAGGGAGAAAGGAATTTTTCTTTTCGTCGTCCTAGGTGTTCAGTGTTTAGAGTCCGTCAAGTCTGGGGACTCATCGCCGCTGTTGTCAACATGTCTGTCCCAAGCTCACTCATGAAGCAACCACCTATTCAGTCTACGGCCGGAGCCGTCCCAGTCCGCAATGAGAAAGGTACTGTGTTCACCTCTCGTGTAGTCCTCCTCCAGGCTGGGCACCTGCCTGCCTTTCCTGAGCACTGCTCTAACCCCGCCGACCCCGAGACCCAACCTTTGGTTCCCTCCACCTTCCCATCCGGAGCTCGCCCCGGGAGGGAACCCCTGTGTGAACCTAATCTTGTTTCTAGGGCCTGTCTGGTCTTATATACAGCAAGCACCCGTCTTCCCGTGGCCTCTGCAGATTCCTTAGACCTGTATAAATAAGCCTGTCTGCAGAGCGCTGTGCGGGATACCGTAGCTCCTCTTTTGTTATCCATAGCAGTCTATACTGAACTTTTATAACTCTTACCCGATCTCGAACAGTACTTATGTGTTTATCTCCCTCTCCTGGATCATCAATTCCTGCTCTCCTTGAGGCAGGCACCATGTCTTCAACTTTCTGTCCTTTTCAAATGGCACAGTGGTTGTTTATTAAGTTAAATACAGGCTTGTTTAAGGCAGAACTTCGGCTTTAATAAATTCATATTCTAGTGAGTGTAAAACATGCAGGCTGAGCGTAGCAACCCCACCACTGAGGAGGCTGAAGCAGGAAAATTGCCACTAGTTTGAGGCCAGCCTGAATTTTTTTTTAAGGAAACATTTTATAATTTATATATATAAAATCTCAGTAAGAAACCATGTAAAATTACAGAGGCAGACAATATGTCAAAAAAATGGAGTTTTTTCAGTAAGGATGATGGGGGAAAATATCAATTATTTTTCTTTTTTTGGTACTGGGGATCGAACTCATGACCTCGCACTTGCCAGGCCAGCGCTTGTGCTGCTGAGCTAAATCTCTGGCCCTTATTTTTCTTTTCTTACTATGCTGTATCTGTCCTTATGTAACTCACCCTTTTTGGTTTGGTTTTGTTTCCCTTGTGGCGCTGAGGATGTAACCCATAAGCTCCCAAGGCAAAATGCTTTACCACTGAGCTACACCCCATCTCTTTTTTCTCTTTTTTCATTCGACATGACTTTTGAGAATTTTTGTTTGGATGCATTTCGATTAATTCATTTATTTTAACAGTTTATGAATTTCATTGTCTAAACTACCGTACACTTTATTCACACTGATGGGCAGTTAGTTGCTGTATTTTTCACCTATTACAGAAGTGCTTCAGCTGGGGGTGGTGGCACACACCTGTAATACCAGCACTCAGGAGGCTGAGGCAGGAGGATCACTGTGAGTTCGAGACCAGCCTGAACTGCAGAGCAAGACCCTGTCTCAAAAAACCAAAAAAAAGTGCTGCAATTGTCTTTTTTTAAGGAAACATTTTATAATTTATATATAAAATCTCAGTAAGAAACCATGTAAAATGACAGAAATATCCACCATACACTGAGTCAAAAGAAAAAGAAAACAATGCTGGGCGTGGTGGCTCATGCCTGTAATCCCAGCACTCGGGAGGCTGGGACAGGAGGATCATTGTGAGTTCGAGACCATCCTGGGCTCCAAAGTGACCTCAAGGCCAGCCTGAACAGCATAGTAAGACCCTGTCTCAAAAACACAAGGGCCGGAGATCTAGCTCAGTGGCCAAAGTGCCTGCCTGGCAAGTGCAAGGTTGTGAGTTCAATCCCAGGTGCTGCAAAAAAAAACCACCAGAAAACAAAAACTCACATACGCTGAGTGTGTGGTTAATTATAAAACAAGAATATGAACAAAATATTTTAAAATTTCAATTATTTGGCAACTCATCACATCATTGCAGGAGACAAATTTGACCTTAAGAAAAGTTTAGTTTTATGGAAAACTTAAGTTGGACAGTTTGTTCGTATGGGAGTTAAAACATGTTTTAAAAAGAAACTGGCACTAAAACCAGCTTCTATCCTGAAATAATCATGTATAGTAATAACATAAAATCCTGAAGCTAAGTAGGTAGGAATGACCGAATAGTTAATGCACTTTGCTTTGCGGAGAGAGACAAGATGTGAATCCAGTGCCTTCACTCTAAGCTGTATCCCCACTCCATTTTCTTATTTTGAGACAGAATCTCATTTGTCCATGTTAGGTTCAAACTTGCAATCCTGTTAGGTTCAACCTGCCAGTGTGCTACAGTTGCAGGTGTGTGCCACCATGCCCAGCTCCTCCTTCTCAGATGTGTCTGGTTGGTACAGTTGTGTGAGAATTTTTTTAGGGCAGACTCAGAGTTCATAAACTTGTCTACCTGTTGCAAATTGCTCTCTGAAGTGAGTTGTAAGAGGATAAGGTTTTCTGTTTCCAGTATATTTGCTCACATGGTTGTGTCAGATTTTTAAATGTTTGCACAATCTACAAAGTATGAAATGTTAGCCCATTGTTTTAATTTGTGCTTCCCTGATTACTAGTAATGATGGGCAACTTCATGAGTTTATATATTTCAAAACTATAATTTCCTGCCCTTCATTTTTTGTCTTTAACTTTTTTTTTTTAACAGTAGCAGTTTAATTAAAGATAGGAAAAGAAATGGGCTCTGCAGAGAGAGTTTGGGCCAAGTAAAAGTGAACACAATGGCCTTTAACTATGAAGTCTTCTGCTATACATTTTCAGTTATAATGTTACCAGATTTATCAACTCTGTCTTGCATGGTTCATAGGTATGACATCATAGGTAGATTTAAAAGATTTTCCATCTTCTAATTAATATATATTAAATAGGATTGAATACACAATTATACAAGTCAGACTGTAAGTTGAGAAGTTTACAGTCCAGTAAGAATATAAATATTTAAAGCTGGGTGTGGTGGTACATGCCTGTAATCCCAGCACTTGGGAGGCAGAGGCAGGAGGATTGTTGTAAGTTCAAGACCAGCCTACAGGTAAGCTTAAAGCCAGCCTGAACTGCATGGTGAGACCCTGTCTCAAAAAGGCAATAATAATAATTTTAAAAAAGAATATAAATATTTAAGATATATTTTTCACTTTTAGGCCTTTCATCCATCTATAATTATTTCTTCTGTATGATGGAACTTACAGGTCTAATTCAACTACTTACTATATTGTTGGTCAGTTGTTTCCTCTGTGTCCACTGATGTTTGTTCATTTTTTTTAAGAAACAGCCTGGCCCTGAACTCCTGGGCTCGAGCAATCCTCCTTGCTCAGCCTACTAGCCCAGCTGCCAGCACTCAGCTCCCACTGTTTGTAAAGGAGAATGCTCTCATTGTTTATCACTGAGTACAAGTTGAGCACCTCAGTTCCAAAACCTGAAGTTGGCTCCAACATGATGTCCATAATATTAAGCCATTCTTTGACTGTTATCAAGAAATCAAGCAATAACAAGTGCTGGAGGGGCTGTGGGGAAAAAGGAACCCTTCTCCACTGCTGGTGGGAATGCAGACTGGTGCAACCATTGTGAAAATCACTCAAAAAACTAGAACTGCAGGTCACATTCGACCCAGCTATTTCCCTTCTGGGCATCTTCCCAAAAGAATGAAAAACATCATACCACAGCACCCATGTTTATAGCAGCCCAATTGTAATAGCTAGATCTCAGAAAGAACCTAAATGCCCATCGACTGAGGAATGGATAAAAAAGATGTAGTATTTTTATACAGTGGAATACTACTGAGCCATAAAGAAGGATAAACTAGAGACTTTTTTTATAGGTAAATGCATGCAACTTGAGACCATACTCATAAGTGAAATAAGTAAGACACTCATGTGTAAACATCGTATTGTCTCACTAGTGTGAGAAGTTGAAAGAAACAACATTTGTATATGCATATGTGTATATATATATATGTATGTATATTAAAAATAGTTAAGATAGTTAAAAATAATAATAATGTTAGCCAGGCCTGGTGGCACATGCCTGTAATCCCAGCACTTCGGAGGCTGAGGCAGGAGGATCGCTGTGAGTTCGAGATCAACCTGGGCACAAAGTGAGCTCAAGGCCAGTCTGAACAGCATAGTGAGACCCTGTCTCAAAAACACAAGGGCTGGGGATCTAGCTCAGTGGCCTAAGTGCCTGCCTGGCAAACACAAGGTCATGAGTTCAAGGTGCCGCAAAAAAAAAAAAAAAACCAAAAACATAATAATAATGTTAAGCCATTCTTGAAATCCTTGGTACCAGGGATATAGCTCAGCAGCACAGCACCTGCCTGGCAAGCATGAGGTCATGAGTTCAATTTCCGTACCAAAAAAAAAATCCTGGGTTTAAGCTTATAAAATCATGATGAAGAGTGTGTGTGTGTGTGTGTGTGTGTTTTCAGGATTTGGGGGGAGTTTCCTTGTTAATTTTTGCATTATTGAGATAAATTCTTTAGTATTTTTGAGTATATATATATACTCATAAGTAAAATCCATCCAAAGGTTTCCTTTGAACTGCCCATTTTGGTTATAATAGTTACACACCCTATAAAATGAGTTGCTTAGTTTTTACTTTCTATTCACTGCATTTCTTTGTTTGTTTTTGTCTTTTCCTTTTCCTTTTCTTTTTCTTTTTCTTTCTTTTTTTTCCCCCCTTTGATGGTTCTGTGACCTGAACCCAGGGCTTTCACACTGAGCTACATCCCTAGCCCTTTTTTTTATTTTGTGCCAATATCTCAGTCTCTTAAATTAGGAGGAGTGAGAGGGCTTTTTTTTACGCAGGAGAGGCTTAAACTTTTTTTTTTTTTTTGCGGCACCGGGGATTGAACTCATGACCTTGCACTTGCCAGGCAAGCACTAAGGCCGCTGAGCTAGATCCCCAGCCCTGTTTTTGAGATAGGGTCTCACTATGCCGTTCAGGCTGACCTTGATCTCACTTTGTAGCCCAGGCTGGCCTTGAACTTGGAGCAGTCCTGCTGCCTCAGCCTCCTGAGTGCTGGAATTACAGGCATATGCCACCATGCCTGGCCTAAAAGTGTTCATTTCTGTGCCATCTACTTTTTAAATGTTTTTGTTTTTGATTATTTGGAGCAGGATTAAGAATATTATGTTACTTTATTTAGTTTCTGAATAGAAAACACATTTACATGGTTCAAAAAATAAACAGTGTTAAAAAGCATTCTCAATCCTTTACTCATTTATCCTGTATCTCTCCTGTATTCCATAATTAAATCTTCCTTCCTTTCTTCCTTTCTTTCTCTTTTTTTTTTTTTAACGGCACCTTGCCAGGCAGGCGCTTAGGCCGCTGAGCTAGATCCCCAGCCCTGTTTTTGAGATAGGGTCTCACTATGCTGTTCAGGCTGGCCTTGAGTTCACTTTGTATCCCAGGCTTGTCTCAAACTCACAACGATCTGCCTGTCTCAGCCACCTGAGTGCTGGGATTACAGGCGTGAGCCACCACACCCGGCTTAAACTTTTTTTGTTTTTTTTTT
>RJWT010018634.1:0-18759 GCA_004365215.1 Cuniculus paca
ATTATAAACTAATTTAGTTTGTCACTGATGGTGAAAACTGAAAGAGAACTAAGATGATACTAATAGGTAACATATGTAGAAAATGTCATTTTCATTATTACAAGAATCAATTTTTGTTTAGGTTATAAAGCTGGTAACCTGGAGGAAATACAGATGATAGTCAGCAATTCTAGCTATACTAAAAATAAACATGTCAGTGAGATCTAAGCAAATAGTGCAAGTAAAAACTACCCTTGAAGGACAAAATGAAAAGGCAAAGAGAGTAACACATTTCTTAAAATACTATCTCTTTATTTGGGATCCAGAACCAAAATAAACAGTAAGAGTTGTAACAAACACTTCACATCTCATTGTTTTTCAAGAAAATTGAGAGGATACTCATTTCTTAAATATTTTTTAAACACAAAAATGATTAACTATGCCATTGGCATAGGAATTCTAAATTTTAAACTAATATTTACAATTAAAATATTAGAATATTACAATGATAGAGAACTTTTAGAGGGTATATATTAGTGACAGAAGCTGTTTGTTTTCAGAAAAGAGTCTGATGGATTTGAAAAGCTTTCAAAAGTTTCACCATGGCAGAATAAGTATTAATAAAATGTGGTGAAACTGATCACTAAAGAGGCCATAGAATTTCCCATCCTAAGATTAACAGACTCTGGAGCACATTTATCATGACTTGCTTAAATGAAGCCCGATTGAAATCTTATAGTTGAATTAGGTAGAAGCCAATAATCCTTTTTCACTAGTCTTTTCTGTGACTTCCCTGATCAGACAACACAAAAAAGCAAGCAAGAAAAGCTTTAAAATGTGTAATAGTCCTTATTCTACAGATAATAAAAATATAAAATAGCATACTGATGGGAAGGTACTGATAATAATACATAATTGTAAAGAGAAAGTTAAATAGATATGAAAATATAAGACATAAATAGCAGAAACATTAGAAGAAATTTTTACTTTTTGTTTTCTTTTGTTTTTTACTTAACAGAGCCTTGCTCTGTTGCCCAAGCTGTCCTCAAAGTACTTAACTTAAAAGATCCTGCTATTCCCAAATAGACTACAGACACAGGACTCTGCAACCAACTTAGAAGACATTTTAAAGGCACTTGAATCTTTTAGGCCAATTATCTTTCTTTGGACAGAATGTTATTACAAATATGCTTATGATTATTATTTAAGTACATATTTTATATATAATTTCCAATATATCTGTGTACATATGTGTATGTATATATATATATATTTTTAAGAGACACAGGATGTGTGTGTACACGTGCACACGTGCACCCGCGTGTGCATGTAAAGTCCTATCACTAGGACTTTCAAATCAGAACAATGTACTTTTATTCTAGCCTAAATTAGGAGAGTCCAACTCTTACAGTGACAAAACTTCCCAGAGGCTGTTTTCTTTTCACCTACTGGGAAGATGTAAAGAAGAGAAGCTCTTACTTCTTATCCTTAAGAAGCTCACATTGTAGCAGGACAGAGTGTCATGTAAACAACTAATAACGACACTCATGATTAATACTAAAATAGAGATTTGTACACAGTGTTTCCAAAGATCTCACTGAAAGGAGTTATTACATAGTCTTATGGACCAGGAGAAGATGGACAGGTATGCAATCACAGTCATGTGAGGCCAGAATCTCCTAAGGAAACTAGCATAGCTTAAAGATAAAATTCAAAAAAGTATTACTAAATTACATATTGAATCTACCCTGACAGGTTCCATTTTCAGTGTGCACAGAATTTCAATTTCTTGCTAGTATTTTTCATCATATAAAAAGGTCTCATGCTACAACAAAAGCTGGCCAGTATACTCATCAGGCATAATGAGAACAGGACCCATGTTTCAACTCAATACTGATGACATCAGTCTAAAATTAGATACAACCAAGTCATCGGCACCATGGGGAATGACAGAGAGCCATTTATCTTTAAAAGCCTTTTAAATATTTAGTAGATCTAACACTATCAAGAAATAAGTGAACATTAGTTCAAAGTCTTGGGAAGCAGGCCTGCTCTTTCCTTCCTATACTTGTGCTTTTAAAATATTTTCAATCTCGCTTTAGAGTTCTACACAGAACCGCTGACAAATCATTCCTCCAAACTGGCAAATTAGAATTAAGAACAAAAGTCAGCTGGAAAAAAAAGGGGAGACAGAAGATTGCTTCTTCGCTTTTGACACTACATAAATACATCATTAAAATACTTGCTTCTCTGTTATATAGCCCAGACTTATTAATAAATAATCCACATTAGAATTAAAATTATGGGGACTATTTTAAATGGCATAGTGAAATTCTTCTATCAGGGACCTATTGTTTATCATTTTAAAATACTTATTCTACCTTTGACCTCTCCCTGTCTCTCTGTCTCTGTCTCTCTCTATCTGTCTCTCTGCCTATCTGTCTGTCTCTCTGTTTATCTGTGGATGTATGCCTCTGTCTCTCTTTCTCTCTATATATAAAGATATATATATATATTTCTGGAAAAAATTCCTTAATCATAAGTATCTTCAGTTTTATACATTCAGAAACTATTTGTTGAGGCCTTTATGTTGTTTCCTTTGATCAATATAATAATGTTAATACACCATATGTTCTCATTAATATCTACATATTATGTCTGACAAAAATCTAAGTGTGCTCTTGGAACTGACCAGCCACCCACCCCACAGGGTCATCAGAATGACAGAACAGCTAAAACTCTGAGCATCTTTCCATCTCAAAATTCCCAAATCGCCTTTTCTTTCCCTTCTTTATAGACTGACTACAGTTATCTTTGTTCAACTGTGATGAAGTATCTAGGATCACCAGCAACACACTAGGAAGGTTTCCTATTCTGTCTGAAGACTATACTCTTTTCATTTCTCACTCAAGATTGTTTTTCTTTCTAGTAATCACACTTTACCTCTAATGAAAGAGTTGTTAAATTCATCAATTTCATCTTGCTCTTTCTAGAACTTCTTCTCAAGCATTTGCTGATACCAAGAAAACCTTTATGTATATTACTTGCTTTATGCTGATAACCTTAGCTGCCCATTTCAATCACAAACTGAAGAGTTGACTGACATCTGTCTATAATTATATTTATTTTATCTACAGCAACCCATCTATCTCACTTTTAATTTATGATCAAAGCAGATTAAATTGTTTGGCTAACATTATAGTTTATATGTAGATGTCTCCCCAAAGCCACACGTGCTCATAGCCAGGGTTTCTGAAAGGTGACTGAATATGGGGGATGTAGTTAAATGTGATGTTAGGAGGTAGAGCCTGGTGAGAAAGGCAGGGAGTGTGGCCTGGCAGGGCATACCTCCCTCCTTGGCGCCTCCCTTCTCTCCACTTCCTAATGACCATAATGTGAGTAGCTTTTCCTCCACTATGTCTTTCCACTACACCTTCATGCCTTTGAGCCAACCAATAATGAACTACGAAAGTGAAACATTAAGTTATGGGTGTTGGGTATTTGCCCCCAGGACTAGAAAGTGATTAAGAAAGCTAATAATAAAAGGTTGCCAATGTAAAATTATTGTAAGCATACAAAGATAGGTATAAATGACCACATTATCACAGAATCCATGAAGTAATAGGTATAAATGATCATACGATGAAAGAAGCCATGAAATTATAGGTATAAAAATGATCACATTGCGACAGAATCCAGGAAAGATTCTAACAATTGAAGCATGATTATATATTAATAAGAATAAGTATCTGGACTAATTGAAAATAGATAAAACTAAAATAAACTTATAGAGGAAAAAAGGGAAAAATATTCAAAATAATCATTTTTGACCCACATAATTTATTCAAAGCTTTAAAAAATTACTGTCAAATACAATGGAACTGATTGTGTTACTATAACAGTATATTCTGCATAATAGAACAGATTATTTTATATAGTTACTTGATTTTAAAGAAACATAAAACTTTTAGAAAATAAAGTTTTATTGGGCCAAAACATCTCTGCAACATGGAGAACCATATACATAAATTATGCAGCCTAGTGAATTGAGGGACTTAATTGTTAAGATACAAGAAAGTGAAATCAGTTGCCATACTAATTACTGAAGTGGTTTAAAGCTATTACTAAGGCTAGCTAATTTTTTTTTTACTATGGAATTAGCTTGGAAAAATGATACTTTTGTTTTTCCTTCAAAACTAATTGTAAAGTTGTACTCGAAACATGAAAATTCAACAAAATAAAACACAGAAAATATTCTTTATAGGAAATAGCAGAGATCGGGGATGTAAGGCACAATTTCATAGGTAAGTCTGAAAGCAATGTACTTACTTCTCTGCCTCCTGGCTAGCACTTAAATATCAAACACTACCGAGGCCTAATAGCACAATGCTGTGGTTTAAATCTAAATATTCCTCAAAATTCTCATGTGTTCAGAGGTGGGGGTTCTTGGGAGGTGACTCGATCAAGGAGACACTAAACTTATCAGAAGATTAATCCATTTTGAGTTCATAGTTGAACTGTGCTGTTAGTAGGCAAGGTCAGGTTGAAGGAGGTGGGTCACTGGTAGTGTGACCTAGGAAAGTGTATTCTTGTCCCTGGTCTCTCTTTCCCTTTCTCTTTCTGTCTCTCTTGCTCATCTCTGCTTCCAGGATGCCATAGGCTGAGCAGTTTTCCTCCATCAGGCCCTTCTGCCATGCAGTTTTCTGCCTTAGAGCCAGATAACTATCAATTGAAACCTTTGAAACAATGAGCCAAAATAAAAAGTCTCCTCCTTTAAATTGCAGATGTCAGGTATTTTGTTTCAATGACAGGAAAGCTTCGTAATACACACAGGTTCCTAATGTTCAGTAGGTTTTGAGAGAAAACACACACACAAAAAAGATTTCATGAATATTTCTTTTCACCTCATTCTCAAGCTATTCTCAAGAACCTATAGATTATAGGAAAACAACATTTCCATACCAAACAGAACACTGTTATGAAATGCCTAGAAACCTGTACTACGCTCTTTAAATACAAAATGTGAAATGCAAAATTTAATGGCAGATACAACATAGTGCTAAAACCATCCAAAATGACTTTTTTTCTCCACAACTCTCCTACTATCCCTGGTAGCAGAAATTAGGCTACATTCAAACTACTGAGAGTAATGTCTCAGTTCTGACATCTACTTCAGCAGATTATACCAGCTGTAAATTAACTGACGAAGTAATCAGCTAGCTCCAAATGCCATTTACAGTAAACCCAATTCAAATTTTCTAAAAATTAAAGAATAGCCACAGCATTCTAAATAACCATTTTCTGAAAAAAAAAAAAATACAACCTTAAATCCACAATGAGTATCAGCTGCCTGTAATCTACTTTACATAGACTTGGAACTGCAGAGTTCAGGATCATCACCTTAAGGATGAATAGCAAGCACAGACTCAATTTTGTCTGCAGACCCACTTTTACTCACTCTTTTCTTTTGGTGTTATCATAAATCTTAGTGTGCTCACTCACAAATATACTTTATTCCTTTGAGAAGAAGATTTTCTATAAATATGGTATTTAGTGCTGAATAATAAATATACATTTTTTTGTTTTGGAGAAAGTCATTCAGTAAAATTCCAGTATTATAGTACTTTGAAAGACTGGCCTGAGCACAGAAGACTTTAAAAATACTCCCAAACGCAGCAGTTAACCCTGCCATATCCACTTTGTTTTTCCACTCAGATAATTATTTGTCCAACCATAATAATCATTCACAAAAATAAGTGCAAACAGCTCAACACAAGAGGAGCTGCTAATGTGCAGGTGTCCATCTTACCAGTTACAAAGTCCAGACAGGCCCTATTTTTCCATACGTGGACACACAGACGGCTTTCTTACAGATTCAGGTCAAATAATCTGTGACCAGAGACAGATGAAGCAATCTGTAACAACCATGCTAGAGGCCACTTGGGACTGTGTACCAAAAGCCTGAAAAATGTCTATGCTTTGCTCTGTGTATCCCTTTATAAAAATTTAGTGTGGGATAATAATTGTGAAATTATATAAAGAATCATAAAAAGAATAATCATAACAGTGAAATTAGTAACAAATACTTTATGAAATTGTCTAAATGTGCAGCAGTAGAGGATTAAGATGCTAACATATATCTATATGATATGGTTATCAAAAACTATGTTTCAGAAGATATTTTATGATGCAAGCAGATTATTATGTGTTGTCCAGTGGGTAGGGGAAAGAGGCTATAAAACACTAAGGGGAGTATCATGCTATTTTTGAAAAACTAAATATAAATTTAGGCATTCAAAATACTTGAAATAATATACACCAAAATATAACTGCAATCCTTAAGGTGCTGAGATTATATATGTTTTTTATTTTGTTCATGTCACTAGTCTACATTTGCTGGATTTTTAAAATAACAAATATATATTAAGTCTACTTAAAACAGTGTTATTTATTAACATTTAACAAGAGTAGCATATAAAATGTGTAAAATTCCAGTAAGAATTACACATTATTTTTAGAAAATAATTGGGGAATGTTCTTCCTCTAGTACATAATACAAAAGAAATCTACTGTTACAAGTCATCACATATAAATTATTAGTTTCACATGCATGACTAGTCAATAACTCCCAATCCCTGCCTGCTCTTGAAACAGACATTATCATCACCACCATATTTTCTTCTATATCATCTGTAGTGGATTGGTAACTGGTGGTCAGCTTAAACACCAACTGAACTGAATCAATGTGGTGCTGAGTGTGGATGGCCCACCTGAGGACTGTTGCCAGCATAAAAAGGAAGAGTAGCATTGTGGGTTCTCTTAAGTGAGTGTTGTTGTTTGGAGCTGTTGGTTCTTTTGGAGCCGTTGGTTCTCCTGGGGGAGTCTGTCATGCTGGCCTCTCTGGTATGAACTCGGCTGTTATCATCAGAGGAGCACAGGACCTTGTTGCTGAGAATGACTGAGGTTCACTTTGGAGGAGCTCTGGTCCTTACTTTGAGCATTGCTTCCTGGCTCTGGAGGGGAAGATGTGTGCTGTTCAATCTCCAGGAGAAGCTTGTCAAGCTGGCTTCCTGATATGAACTCAGCTGTTATCATCATCACAGGAGCTCGGGGACCTCACTGCCAGTGAGGGTAGCTATGGTACTTTTCAGGGGAGCCCTGGTCCTTATTTTGAGTGTTGCCTCTTGGCTACAGTGCAAAACCCTCAACCTACTGGCACAGATCCTTTACCCTGCTGGAATAGACTTTCTAGCTTCTAGCTTTCTAGGTGTAGCTTCCACCATTAACCTTTGGGTCTTCCCAGCACAGATCCGTGAAATAGACTTGCATAAGTCATTGTTGTGGGCTCTAGGTTTTCAGCTGAACTCATGTAGGTTATTGCCATGGGATCCAGGCCCTTGGCTGGATTTTCTAGGTCTTTAGTGTTGTGGACAGATTTCCTGCACTTTCTTTGTATTTAACTCCTTGGGTGACCATTATAAATAATACTATAAATTATGTGTCCTGTATGTAATTGTTCTCCTTACAACCCCTGGATACAACACCATCTTCATTTCTTTTTGGTAAACTCATAATTGAGTGGTTTCTTCATTATTTTTCTTATCTCTCTTTCACCACTCTCATTACTAAAAGAAATCTGACCAATAAAAAAATACTCCCATAAAAATGCCTTATATGAGTTGATTCCAGCTAAGAAGTTTTTTCTTTAATAAGAAAGCACATACAAATTTTTCCCACTCTATGCATTGTCTCTTCACCTTATTGGTAGTTTCTTTTGCTATACAAAAGCTTTTTATAGTAAGATGGCATCCAAGTTGTTGATTCTTTGTAATATTTCCCATGCAATCAGCGTTTTGTTCATAAAGTCTTTGCCAACATCTTTGTCTTCAAGAGTTCTCCCTAATCTCTCTCCCAGAAGATTTAATATTTCCGTTTTAATATTTAGAACTTTGATCCATTTGATTTTACTTTAGTGTGCAGTGGGAGAACTAAAAAAAAATCATATCCCCAAATTTAAAAACCCAATTGAAAAATGGGTATCTGAAATCAATACACACTTCTCAGCTGAAGAAGTACATACAGCAAATAAATATATGAAAAAATGTTCAACATCACTGATCATTTGAGAGATGCAAATTAAAACAATGCTGAGATTCCATCTCACTCCAGAAAAAATGCCTATCATCAAAAAATCAATCAATAACAAATGCTAGAGGGGCTCTGAGGAAAAAGGAGCCCTTCTCCACTGTTGGTGAGCGTATAGACTGGTGCCACCACTGCAGAAATCAGTATGGAGAGTCTCCATAAAATTAAAATTACAAGTTCCATTCCACCCAGCTATTCCTCTTCTTGGTATCTTCACAAAAGAATTAAAAACATTATACCAGATTGATATATACATATTCATGTGTATAGCAGCACAATTTGTAGTAGCTACATCTTGGAAACAGCCCAAATGCCCATCAACTGATAAATGGATAAAGAAGATTTTTTTTAACAAGGGAGTATTACTCAGCAACAAAGAAAGATAAACTTGAAACATTTCTAGGTAAATAGATGCACCTTGAGACTTGTTATGGTTGATATTGTGTCAATTTGAGAAGTTAAGAAATTTAGCTAAGAGACTCAGCAGGGAGCCAGGATACTTACTCTGTAAATATCCTCAACCTGTGCAAGAGGAGAGCACAGAGGTGGTGTGAGTGCCATACCCACTCTGGGGGAGGGGTAGCCTGCTTACAATGTAAGAGTGAAGAGGCTTATTCTCTTTTGCTCTGGCTGCTTTTGTTGGCTGCTGCCTTGAAGTGTTGCCCCTGTGCCATGCCACCCTGCCTTGGAACCAGCTGATTATGAACTGAAACCTCCACAGTGAGCTAAATAAACTTTTCCTTCCTTCATTTTGAGTGTTAGGTATTTTGTCCCAGCAATGAAAGAAAAGTAACCAAGACTATAATCTTAAGTCTATACTCTTAAGTAAAATAAATCAGACAAATGTGTAAATACTGCATTGTCTCTTTTATGTGAGAAACTCAAAGTGTAAATAAAGACCAAAATGTGTAATAGATATTGGGAAATAGGAAGAAAATGTTCAAGTGGGAAGGGAAACTAGCGAGGGGGAGGGAGAAAGAAAGGAAGGGAAAAGAAAAAAATGAGAAAAGAAGAAAAGCATGGAAACAAAGCTTTTGTAAATAAGGAGAGGAAGAGGGGTTGAAGGGAGGGAAGAGGAATGGGAAAAAAGAAGAAGCAAGATATATCATGTACAGGTACAAATTCCCTATGATGAATGTTATCATTATGTATATCTAATATGTACCAATAAACAATTAAATTTTTTTAAAAACACAAAGCATAAAGTACACAGAAACCAGAGGGAGGAAGAAACTCCAGAAAAATGAAATGACGTATTTGTACTGATAAGATTATAAGAGAAGAAGGAAAAGGAAAAGACTAAAGAGGAGAAGGAAAAGAAAAAAGGAGTCTATCTTCTAGTTTCCTATCATCTCTCCTTTATTTTAGACATGTTTATTTACTTATATTTTAGGGCCCTCAAATAAGAGAAAACATGCTATATTTAAACCCTCTGAATATGATTTCACATAAAATGATGGTTTTTAATCCACTTTCTGCAAATAACATGAATTCATTCTTCTGTATAAGTGAATAATGTGTAGGTGCACTGTATGATACATGCGTGTGTATCATACATAAAATGTTATCCATTCATATGTTGATGGACATCTAAGAATTTTCACAGCATAGCTATTGTGAATTGAGCCACTATAAACACGCATCACTATAATATGCTGTGTTTGATTTTGTGCTTCCTCTTTTTGCACTTCTTCGAGCACAGCTGTGGGGTAAAGTAGAAAAAAATCAGAATAGCCCGGAGAGTGGAAGAGAGAAGAGGCTAAGGGAAAAGTGAAGGGAAGGAGGATGAAGGGCTCATTGGGGAAAGGTGGGAAGACAGAGAAATGCTGCTTACCTATTGAGTGATAAGAGAAATAAATAACTTTATAAACATAAAATGCATGTATACGCATAATACAGACATAGGATATAAA
The DNA here is from genome assembly GCA_004365215.1 of Cuniculus paca. NCBI lineage: Eukaryota > Metazoa > Chordata > Mammalia > Rodentia > Cuniculidae > Cuniculus > Cuniculus paca. The sequence continues at coordinate 10,038 of RJWT010018634.1, forward strand.
GAGAAAAATCATAGTATTTTATCAAACTTAAGGTTTAAGATTTACATAGAAAAAAATGCCAAGTTTTATTCCCTTGTCTCTTAAAGAAAAAAGAAAACACTGAATCTGAATCAGGAGGAAAACAAGAACTTCAAATTGACATTTTCATTTAAAATTGGTCACTTCAGTGAAACAAAAAAGAATAACAATCCTTCTTCCCTCAGAATCTTTTGTATCTGGAATAAAATAAATAAAAACATGAAATATTTTCAGTGGACTACGTAAGAACATTAAATACCAAAACAAAACAAAAACTCAAATTTTGTCTCTAACAAAGTATTTGATCTTATTCATAAATTATTCCTGAATATCTTCAAATACATTTCAAGTGTTAGGAAATGTGATTCTGCTTGATACGACCACTGAGTTTTCTGTTTACATGAAAACTCTTCTCATCAAAAATGACTGGTGTGACGGAAACAAAACTCTGAAGAATGTGGTCCAAAAATATTAATCCTGAAGAATATGTAACAGTGCAGCATCTTTGATATAAAAACTATCAAAGACAGAGAAAGGGAGATCTGAAAGCCCAACAAGAACAAGATAATAAATTTTTCCTCATGCAGTGACACTAAAAAAGACCTAATGAGATGAATTTCTGCAAAATAATTAGATTATGTAGACAAAGTTTTCAGATCTTGGTACATAAATGTCTTCCAAAGTAGTTTTCCTTTCAATATGGTATATCACAAAAATCTTCATCTGCTAATTTACCAGTATTTGCTGCTTAACTATTCTCATTCCTGCCTTCATCCCAAATATCTTTCCTCAATATCTGCTTCATGTCAAACACTGTGGTAGCCAGTGCTGATACCTAGGGGCCACTGGTATAAACAAGTAGATTATCATTAATTATTCAAGCACAAGTAGAAATTTTTAAAAAATGACTGGTATAAACAAGTAGATTATCATTAATTATTCAAACACAAGTAGAAAATTTTAAAAAATAAAAATTTCTAAAACCTCAATTTAACCAAAGAGCTCAATTATATCCCCCTATTATCTGAATTCTAATGTTCAAGAGCAGTAAAACTAACTTCAGATTCAATTTTTCTTGCATTCTAGTGAATCTGTTTATAAGTCATAAAAATCAAGACATTATCCAAAGAGTCTCAGAAGACCTATCCTCTCCACTACCTTGAAAGGTAAATTATATAAGGTAAATAAATTCCTTTGTTTTTTAATCATTGTGCTTATGTATATATTTCCATTAGATAGAAAACATCAGCCTGAGAGTTCTAAAAACAGCTGTGATAGAAAGAACTACTGCAAACCCTCAGTGCTCAAGGATTCTTTCTTTGAATTGTCTGAAGATCCATATGCTCCTATCACAAATGATCCTGAAGCAAAATTTAAATTTGTATTCAGAGGAAGGGTGATATATGGGAAGCCTTCCCACTGACCTGGGAATGAGTCTCCACACAGTCCACATCCACCTTGTTTTTCTACCTAACTTTATTTATGTATCTTATAACGGATGCCCAGGAGAAATGGCATGTTGTTTTCAACTGTGTGGTCTTCCCACTGTTCTTAAATTGCTTGAGGTCAAGCACTGTAATGTATCCCTAGTGTCTAATACAGTAACTGTTACACAGCAGCAACAACAGTAATGATTATCTGAGGAGGAAGAGCAGGAAGGAGAGGGGGAGAGGAGGATGTTAACACTGAGTTTCCATCAGAAGATTTTAGCACTGCTTATCCTTTAATTTTCATAGCTCAACAAGTTACTGTTATCAGTCTCATGATACAGATAAGAAAACACTCAGATCAACTTGTGTTGCTGAAGAAATGGAGTGGGGAAAATGTGGTCTTTGGATTCTAAAAGAAATCAAAGGAGTTTAAATTCTGGTCATTATACATTATGCCACTAGGAACATTTATCCAACTAGTATAAACTTCAATTTGCTCATCTGTAAAATGGAGGTAACATCTACCGCACTGTGCTACAGTGAAGATTCAGTGTGACAACATCGGAAAGCACATTACCTTCTTTGCTGGCACAGAAGAGGCCCTCAAAGGAAAGTAAACCTTCTCCCACTCCATCCTCTCCCTTCCCCTTTAAAAACTTAACCAGGCTGGAAGAAAATAAGACTGGAGATGTCTTTTAATTGTCCCCTCAGCAGTTCTCAAACGTTGGTTGATATTAAAATCTTGGGAAATTTAGTACACATACAAAAGTCCTGCCTTACTTCAAGAAGCCTGGTCCTTCATGTGGTCTGTTAGCTCTCTAGGTGGTAGTGATAGATGAAATTTGAGACTCACTACTCCTTAGAGCTGCTCTCCTTAGCCACTTACCCCTCTGACTCAAATCCAGGAGGGGAGTTTTCAGCCCCTTGATAGTTGAAAAACACGTAGCAAACCTTTCATCCTATTTAGAAGGCTCCTCAGAGATTTCCATGATTTATCCAACAGCAAAGAGATGACAAGGTGTTAAAGAATAAGTAAGAGTTGATAGTTTCTAGAGGGTAAAACATTAACCACTGAATTCTAAAGTGGTGTACATCAGCAACTGAGCTGTATAATATACTTCTCCCCATTAATACTAAACTCTATCCAAGCCTCCAGCTAACTAGAACAGCAGGAAATATGAGTGAGCCTATGCACCAATAATGGACAAAGTAGAATGAAAAGGCATCAACAATTTTCACCTGGTTTAGCGATGCCAATCTTTAAGTTTCAGAGTAACCCAATACTGACAGAAAACACTAATGGAGATGGAAACTATAATCACTCTCACAAGAAAGAAATGGTTCAGTAGATTACTGGTTTATGTAAAATAAATTCCTAAGTGTGTTTCCAGTAAGGTAAAACATAGAAAACAATTATGTAAACATAAGGCTAATATTGATTTTAATCAGCTGCTTAAATTTCATAATTGTTTATTTTGGAAAATTTTAATATTTACAATAAATCTTTAAGAAACCCAAATTCTGCCTAAGAATATGCTAAGTTCACATAGAGAACTTAGTTTTAATAAATCAACTAGAAATATTGTATTATTAATGTACTACTTTGTAAATATTGGCTCTTAGGAAAAAATAGCTTTAAGAACATGAAAAGAATTAAAGTTAATTTTAAGTTACTAGAGATTCATGCTATCAAAGTTCTATTAACTAGGATTTCACCGAATAGAAAACACTGGAAATTGGTATTTCTGACATTACCCAGTATACATGTTCAACTTACTGGTTATCATTAATTAATTTCAAGCACAATGAGATTAAATAAAAGAGCTAATTTTTTTCTCAAAGATTTCTGTCTTCACTTTAGTGTGAAGCAAAGTTAATGGAGAATGCTCATTCCAGACGGCCTGAAAAGACTTTACATTTCAAAGTGTATGTATGAACCAATATACTATTCACTGATTTCAATAAAAAAAATAGCTAAGAAATGTCTGCACAATGAAAACTAGACTGGAACTTCTTGCATTTTTCCCTCCAAACAAGTGGTCATCAAGCAGGAATTCCACACACAGTAGATACTGTAAATGTTTCCAAGTTAAAGAAAATTATCACATTACTATACAGTGTTGACCACACTTAAGGATCCTGTTGGTTAGTGATTTCATCATTTTATTAAGCATGTACAGGCTGTTATCTTCAAACTGAATATTGCTACAAGGTAGCTACACAAACACTGCTTAAAGGCAGTGTTATCTGGAGAAAGAAGTTTCTGCCAAAGTTATATAAATCATTTTCCAATATATCCCACAAAATGTGCCAGACTCCTGAAAAATCCTCTATAAGAGTGTGGAAACAAACACGCTTTGAAGGAATACTAAAGATTACTGAATACACTAAAGACAATGTATAAAACCAGCTTCTCAAGACAAGGATCATATTGCTATGTGAAATAACTTCATTTTGGTGAGTTAAGCTTCTCCTTAATCAAATTTTGTAGGATAATTACTATCAAGACATTAATTCAATTAAACAAAAAAGAAAGACGAAAGACATGAAAAGTCATCTTATATGATGCTAAATAAGTCTGTCAGAGGTACTGCCATATTCTCCTCCTTTTTATATGTGGATAGGGACCATAAGACTTTAAATCAATGTTCCTTCTATAATCCAAGGTATATAGACATTCTAAGTACCTGTTTTAATCCACAAAGCAGTATAAAGTAATCTTTCATCATTAGAATCTCAAACACTATTCACAATGAGGTTATAGGAGATATTAATATCTTTAAGATATTTATATAATATTTTATAGAAACATATCATTAAATGTATGGGCATTTTTAATGCAGCTCTGATTAATTCCAAATTCATCATGAATTTAGCAGACAGCAGAAAATATGCAAGTCCTAAAAGCAGTAGCAAGTTTAACAAAACATATTAATATCAAATTTTAAGAAGCCATCAATTTTGTCCCTTCAAGCTGATTTTTTATTTTGGAAATTATTATTGGTAGCACCAGCATAATACATAACGTCACAGCGCTCTTCTGGAACAACTGGGCACTCTGCTGACAAGCAACACATGCTAGCTCTTTCTTTTACGTGAAGACAATGATGAGTAGGAAAGGAAGGCATAACAAAAAGAAAATAATTTAGGATCTCAGGCAGTTGCCCAGTTGATGGTAAAGTGCCATGCTGAAAAACCTGTGGTAGCTAAGCAGCAACAAAGATTCCCATCCAGTTTCACAGCACCTGTAATAAATTCAGATTGGTGGAATCACAGCACACCCTGGTGACAAAAATGAGCTACCTCTGGCCTGATCAACGTCACTGAAGCACCATCAAAAGAGTAGAATAAGCTACCTTACATTTTTTCCGATCTTCCTGAGAAAAACAAAAACAGTGAATACGAAAACCTTTATATAATAAAAATGTTACTGCTACCTTTCAATCATTTGGCTTAGCCACTTGTCAGCAGTGTGACCCTGGGCAAATTTTTGGACTATGACTCAAATTCACATTGGGAATTAAAAATAAAAGTCCTCATGGATTTTATGTGATCCAAAATGGATCACATAAACAATGTTTGAAACACGCTTATAACAAGACCATGCACACAGAAAGCACTACATGTATTCATTACATAAATGAGTAAATGAAACTAATGTAGATACATGATTCATTTAAGCTAAAAAGAGTAATTTCCTTCCCTTCTATCCTCCCTGTCACCTTCTCTCTTTCTCCCTTCCTTCCTTCTTCCCTTTCTTTCTTCCTTGGTTCTAGGACTGAAGCCAAGATCTTTTGGATGTTAATCATACATACACTCTTATCATTGAGCTGGACCCCCAATCTGAAAAGAAAACAGTAACATAAACTAATGTACAGAGGGCTTACTATGTGCCCTCCATTGTTCACTTTACAAGCATTATCTCTTTTAACTTTCATAACAAATCTGCTTATCACCATCTCCTTTTATAAATGAAGGAAGGCAAATATTAAAACCAAAACAAAACCAGCAAGTAGCAGAGGCAGAATTAAAAAAAAATACAACCAAACAAAACAAAACAGAGTAGAGTCAACCACAACAAAACAATGAACATGGTACATGACTTCTAAACAGGGTAAAAAGCAATCGATAATGGCTACCATAATGCCTCTTGTTATCTGCAATATACATGCCCATACAATCAGGGATAAGTAAAATCAAACAAAATACAACAAAATAAAACAGCAAAAAAACAAAACAAACAAGGCAGAACAATGTAAGCAATACAGAACTTCAAGATACTAGTAAAACAGCAGTGACTACCATAATGTTTGTTATCTTCAGGATAGCTGCCTACACCTTCAGACATACTACAATCAAACAACACAGAATAGAATAAAATCAATCAAAACAAAACAATGCAAGCAATACATGGTTTCTAAACAAAATAATTGGACATCCTTGATGGCTGCAATTATATATTTTGTTGTCTTTAAAATAGCTGTCCATGCCATCAAGTATAATAAAATCAAATAAATCAGAATAAAATGAAACTAATCAGAACAATGAAGACAATATGAGTTTCAAATCATGATAATAGATTAACAGTGGTCACTTCCTTCCCTTTTTAGATAATTCCTCCCCTTTGACTTTCCAAATATGTATTGTGCATTTTGGATCCCACTAACTCCTTTAGTTTGTTATACTAGAGAGGCAACACGAAATTCACCCATGTGACTCTGAACCATTTCATCCATGAGCATGATGACCAGTTGCCTCGATTCACCTACAAGAGCTTTGAGGTTATCTTCCTTTATAGCTGAGTAGGTTTCCTCCACATAAAATACCATGTCTTTCTTATCCATTCTGCAATTAATGGGCAGGCTACCTCTACTTTTTTCGGGCTCCCTATCACATAGGGCATTGTTCTCTCTCCTTTGACTTTCAGTCTATGACTTTTCTTTCTAGTTGAATGTGTTTCTTGTATAGAGTATATTGATGGATCCTGCCTGCTGATCTACTCTGTAGAGGCAGAATTTGAACCCAGGAATTTCTGACTCCAAAATCTATGCTTTTAACCTTAGTGAGCAATACAGAAAGTTGATTTTATACATCTGCTCCTGTTTTTTGGATGAGAAATTGAAGTGTCTCAGCTAAAGGCTCATAGAGGGTTAGTGGATAAGTAAGGAACTAAAGTACTTTAGCCTATTACATGCATATAATGCCTCTCTATTCTATACAACTAAATAGGTATGAAATTTCACTGTCACTGGAAATAGTATCTTGAATCACCCAGGATTAGAGCTAATAGAAAAATACCCACCCTACCCCCCACCACAGCACAATCCAAATATGCTATAATGAATTAGCATATAGCATAAGCTATAATGAACTTCTTCTTGGGTGGTGAAAGACAGGAAGGTGTCTTGATTGACTGCAGAATATGACTAACCTCTTCATCAGAGTAAATGCTAAGTCTATCACCAAAACTTATAGTAAATTTCAAATTTATTTCTCTAACATAGGTGGGAAGATCCATAAAGAAGACTGGATAGGATATGAAGGCCACAGCTACCTATTTTGGCCAATAACCCTGGGGATCAGTTAAAAAATAAGAGCTCTGTGGCAGGTGCACTTTCCCTGAGTATGCCAGACTTTGACGTAGGAAGAAAAACCAGCCAGCTCTCCACACAAGGGTTGGCTGCAAGTTATCTAGCAGCAGCCAGAGCTGAAGTATACAAAGTGCTATACTACCAGCCCCTGCAGCAAAAAAGTAGACATTGTAACATCAATAGTGAAGATACCAGTAAATGCATTGCAAATACAGGGTATATCTGCAAGACGTGCAACAATTACAGCTCAGGGCTTTCACCACTACATAAACATTAATCAACCCCATTCTTGTTGTACTGAAATCAGTTAAATCAGATGCTTTTATGCTGAGAGTCAAAAGAAGAGTATTGATTTGCAAACTCCCTTACAACTACACCTCTGGAACATAAAGAAAAGAAAGAATACCTTGTTACATAAAAAAGTTTATCATTCACATCTTTTACAGATACTATAATGAAAATAATGGTCATTCCTTTAAAACAGTAAAGGTATATTCATATTCTAAACATTGTCCAGGGAAAACAGTTTACCTGGTAACAGTCAAAATCCTAGTAAATGTTATGTGTCACACATCATTTCTTAGTACATATTTGTATTTCAATAAATCCTACCAATGAACTATAAACATTTTCTTTAGTGATTCAAGATTTACTATTAATATTCTGCATGCATGAAATAGCCTTCTACTCTAAAACTGTTAAATAAATGCTTTACCACTTCACATGTTTGGTTAAATGTTGTCTTTCATATATGCTATGTTATATATTTATCTCAGAATAGTACAACCTCAACTTTACTTCAATATTAACATGGTGCCAATTATACTCAGAGTGGAAAACCACAAAACAATAATTAATACAATATCTTACATCATCTTAAATTATTTACAATTTTTTCTATATAAAGTAGGTATGGGGAAATGTTCTATTCAAATTCATTCTAAATATGAATGATAATATTTATATTTTATTGCTATATATACTGTGAATGACTTCTCAGAATAACTAAGCACATCAGATATTTTTCTTGTTTGCTGGGAAAAAAATATTTTTCCTTTCTTTAAAGACAGAGAAATGAAATTCTCCAAAAAAAAAATTCTCTCTCTTGTTTCATTTTCAAAATATATATAGTCTATACTCATTTACCTTCAGAACAGAAAAATTATTTTTCCAGATTTATAAAGGTACAACAGACAATTAAATACTTATTTAAAATATACAAGGAAATTATTTTGTTTTTTCAGTACTGAAGAGTGAAGCCAATGCTTCATTCATATTGGGCAAACACAGTACCACTAAACTGCACCTCCAGTCTTTTTTATTTTATTGTGAAAGGGTTTCATTCATTTGCCTATGTTGGCCTCAAACTTATGATCCTCTTGCTTCAGTTCCCCCATTAGCTGGGATTATAGGTGTGGTTCACCATGCCCAGCAAAAAATAAATATTTTAGTATACGTATACATTGTGAAATTTTTCCTACAATCAAGCTAATTAGCCTATCTATAACTTCACATACATACTTCTTAAGTGAATGCTGAGAATACTTGAGATATATTCTTTTTTTTATTTTAAACAGAATAAAAACAAAACAAAACAAAACAGTAAAACACAACAAAGCAGATTAGAACAGAACAATGCAAGTAATACAGGTCTTCAAAACATAACAACAGGAAATTAACAAT
>RJWT010018635.1:0-18769 GCA_004365215.1 Cuniculus paca
TGCTGACTTGCTAGAGCACTTGCTATGGGGAGGACCTCTGGGGCTGGGCCAGGGGTGGCTTCAGGGAGCCTGTGATGGGTGCCAGGTATCTGCCCCAGTGTCTTAGAGGGGAATACCAGATCAGAAGTCAATGACAAACATAGCACCATTGGAGAATCTTTGCATAGATTGTCCTGTTGAACCTTCTACCAGCAGGAAGGAAGGGTAGAGAGGTTTAGACATGTTGGAAAACTTGTCACATCGTAAGTGAGAGGACCAGGAAGTCCAGGAATTCTGAGCTCAGTCACTGTTAGCCTTGACTGTCCCAAAGCTCTGTGTGTATGTGTGTGTGCACGTGTGTCTGTCCTGTATGTGGGAATGCTGCCTTCCTGCAAAGCATGTGCTTTTTTCTTTTCATTCTGCTCAGGAGTGGCACCTGGCCTCCTGCACAACTGGGTCCTCTAATGGCTTCTGACTAAGTGCTTAATGGAGATGTTGTTGTTGATAAACCAAGATTGAAAAGGGAGAGAAGTAGCCAAGCTGGCCAACATCAAAGCCTGTTTTTGTTTGTAGATTAGAGTAGGATTCATTCTGCGGCTTCAGAGCCCCTTTCCCCAAATCTTAGAGACAGATGCATTCAAAATGGGAGGTATGCGTCTCTCTTCCAGGGGGCTGGGAGTGGAGGCTGCCCAGGCTGGGAAGCCATCCTCTTTCTTCCCTAAGCCCTTCGGAGAAGAGGAAGGGCCCCTAGCTGCCTCTGGAATCAAAGCTGTCCATGCTCCAGTGGTTCCATTTGGTTTTTGTCCCTCAAAAATTTTTATTCCACCTTGATTGTAGGACATTTAGAATAATTCAGAAAATAGAGTTATTAAATAGGAGAGTCTGGGGGAAGACAAAGAAGTCCTAAAAATGTAATGGACCATGCATACATTGACCTTCCTCATTAATTAACACTGCCATGGACTAGATGTTGCCTAGTGTTCCAGGTGATCGATTTAGTGAGTATAGCAAAGTAGTAAGTAGCCCTAATGATTGGCAATAATTGGGCCAAATTATAATCTACACATACACACTAAAACCACAGGATTTAGGCAGTTTTAGAGTATGCGTATGTGCATGTCTTGTTTACACGATTTTCAGAACACAGACGAGGATAAAGGAGAAATTTCTCCTGTGTTTTTAGCACCCGACATGTAAGAGAGCAGGTGTTGGGCATGTCAACACATAGACATTGTTGCCTCATGTACTTAAAGATTGATGAATTAATTCCTGGTACCTCACTGGCTTGGAAAAGAAGACAGCAAGTTAAGATCACAAATACGATCCTAAATGACTTATTACAGAACTTCAGGCTTTGATTTTTCCCCTGACAGAAGTCTTTTCAGTTTTTCAAATTTGAGGGTTTTTATGAGCCCAGGTGGGGCCTCTATTGAGGCTGAGCAGACGGGGACCACCCTGTCCTTTCTTTGTTGAATGAAGGACTTCATGTCATATGACCTGTGAGCCACTTCCTTTGACACCACACTTGTCCTTGGCTGATTCTTAGTCAGCTCAACACTCGTGTATCCATGTCCCATTTGGGGCTGGATGGGGGATGAACTGCCCATCTTGCTACTGCCCTCTTTGATTCCAGCATCTGTGTGACGAGATTCCCACCAGGCCCTCTGGAAATCCCTGTGGGGTTTCGGAAAGCATTCTAAGGATGACTTACACACACACGGTCCAGTTTTCAGGGAACCTGAGCCAAGATTGTTGTCCATTTGTCCTGGGATTTTCTTTTCTTCCACACATTTATTTTCTAGAGAGCTTCAGGGTTACTCTAGCTGTTTAGTTCTCCTTGCCCCTCTTGATATTCTTACTAGCTTTCAAGCCCAAAGTAACTGAAAGCATTTGTGCACTTATTGGGGACATTTCCGTGTTGGGCCCCTGGTCTTAAAGATCAGGAAAGTATCTTTTTCAGTGACTTTTCTTTTTTTTTTAAACTCCTGGTGATGCTATTTCTGTACTCAAGCCAGGTGCAAGACTTCTAGAGTGGCAGGAGTTCTGTGGCTACTCATTTTCCACATCTGTGCTAATCCCCAGTGCTGAGGAAAGGGACTTTGTGATGAATAAGACCCAGTTTTTGCTTTTGAAATACCGCAGTTTAGTAAAGGAGAAAAACTGGATATAGCTCATGCCAGTATTATAACAAAAAAGTCAAGAATTTAGTACTAACATCCCCTGCCCATTTTTCACAGTGCCTTTTCTGCCCACCAGGCCAGCATGGACCAGGCCTGTGCCCACATTGATAAAGGGTTCTTCCAGAACCTGTGTAAGTCTCATGCACACTGCAGGATTAAAGGGAACTGTGTCTCTCGGTCACTGGCTGCTGGGTCAGCAGGTCCTTGGACTGGGCACTGTTTGGGCTCACACTAGCCAGGAGATTTTTGCTCTTTCAGGCTTTGTCTTGCTTGGACTGAATTATATTCTCTGCCACATTGCTGATTTCTTCTTAGTCAGATTTTATAATACACTATCTATATTCTTGGATTAAGGAACTATATATATTAAAGATCTATATTCTTGGATTAAGGAAGGAACTGTAGAGCGGTGATGGTTTGAAGTGTTTCTTCTACCATCTAGAAATTAGCAAGACTAATTTTTGAGTAGTAGATAAAGAAGTTGCTAGCATTTGGAATTTTCCTGTTGGTATTGGATAGAAACTGGCATGCTCTTCATTCCCGCTTTGTGGATGTGTTGTACCCTGTTTTAATTATTTTGCCAGATGTAAACATTTTCTCTCTTTTGTGAGCGGTGTATTTACTCCATCTATCACATTTAATTTATTCTGTGCTTGTGAGTGCCGACCTCTTCAAAACTGTTGACTTCATCATCCATGGGCCATCCAGAAATGAGATCTTGATGCCCCCCAAATGAATTATGAAAAGCTTTTCACAGTAACATAATTGAACCACTGTTAGCCATATTATAAAAAAAAATCAACATATCGTGTTAATATTTCATGAGTGCCCACATTGCCAGCTCCTTGCAATGGGACTGAATTATGAAGAATGAGAATTGTTTCCCAATAGCCTAGCACATGGACAGAGTGCCAGGAAAGAGAGTTTGGGGTTGACTTTAAAGTTGGAAGTGCAACAGGGCCATTGAGAAACAATCCTCTGACTCATGTCAGATTGTTATAATTATTTAATGCCCACAATGCAGCCTTGTCCCCACGGATTTATACTGGAGAGGTTTCTTACCCACACATTGTGGTCGTTAGTTGCAGAGAAAGCAGCGTTTGTTTATAATGACATGGGGTATATCTGTATGGCAAAGAAAACACTGCAGATTCTGTCTTCTTATGAAGGAGGCAGGAATTTGGCAGGCACCCTATAGGAAATTAGAAGACATGTTCTCATTACTTTTCATACATGTGGGTGGTTGCATCCAGTAACCATTAAACACCTTTTATTTTTAACCTTTGTCCCAAACTCTTGTTAGAATGAAATTGCATGCTATTTTTCATCCATATCTTACATGGCCAGTGTGCTCAGAGTGTATCTGGACTTTTAAATCTTTCTAATATGTCCTTTTCCTAGGCTTCACATTCTGCTTCTGTTACTTTGATTTATCTTTATCTTTTTTATGTAAAGAGTGGCTGTGATTTGGAGTTTTTCATGTGACCACATCTCATTAAGCTCTTTCAAAGGATACTGGAATTTTCTCAAAGACAGAAGATAAAGTTGAGGCAGGGAGGCTTTGGGGTCTGCCCAGAGACCTGGGATCTTAGAAGTGTCTTGTTTGGTGGCATTGATGATCCACTCCAGTTTCTTGGGCTGAGAAAGCCTTTTAAAAGCTCTGTTTTCTATCTCTCTTCCATGCAATCTGTCAAGTCCAGCTCAGCAGAACCATGCTTTTCCTGTGCGTTTCCTGGGTTCTGTCCCCTCTTTCCTCACATGGAACTCATAATTGCCTTCACTGTTCAGGGAGATTCAATGTCCCTGGGTTTCTCAAGCTTACAGGGCAGCAGGGAGACATTGAACCAGAGCAGTGTGAAATTGTCTGGAAGCCTTCACAAGCTGGGGTGTGCAGATGCAATTTGTAATTGCACCGGAAATACTTGTGACCTTTATCATGCTTGCTGGTGGAGATGTGGAAACCTATGTGAGTCAGCCTAGTTCTGACTTGGGACCTGGATGAAACGACTGAGTCCTTACAGGTTTTGCAAGAGAACTAAAAATAGGAAGCAGATGAAGAACATAAGGTGGAGTAGTAGTGATTATAATTTGAACTTCAAATTAGGGCTCACGGTATGTTCAAGGCTTTTACTGGTGTTATCTGGTTCACAAGAAGCCTGAGAAATCTATAGCACTTTGAGACACCTTGGATGAATACAAAACCTAAGCTGTGGAGTTGGGATTGTCTTGCACACTCTGGAGTGCTTGTTGGCTGAAGTACAGACAGCGGGGTATTGAAGCAGATGGTGAGCCAGTTAAGAGGAAAGTGTGTTTAGGCATCTCCTTCTGTACTGGGCACTGGGTGACAGAGGGGATGTTTTAAAAAAACTTTCAAAATTTAGTTAGTTATGTGATTATAAACCTTCATTTAAACACTACATTTATGCTTAGGCACTTTTTTTTATGTATATTGTATTTCACGGTTAAAATTTTTTTTTTTTTTTTTTGCGGCACCGGGGATTGAACTCATGACTTCGCACTTGCTTAGGCAGGCACTTAGGCCACTGAGCTAGATCCCCGGCCAAAAAAACTTTTTAAAAGCAGTATCATTTTATGTTATATTGGCCAGTTTTAGACCATTTGAAACAATAGGCTAAGAAGGTGTTGTCCCACAGGTAAATTTGTTGGTTTTCAGACGAATATACCATACATTCAAAGCCTTTGTTCTTCCTACCCTGACTGAGCTTGTGCTTCTCGGGTGGCTGGGGCTCAGGGCAGGAGGCACAGGGGAATGAAGGGCAGGTCCCGAAGGGCACTGTGCTCCAAACAGGGGAGCAAAAAGCCCCCATCAATCCAGGAGCACGTGGCAGAGGTCTCAAGTGGGGAAGTGTGTGTGTGGAGGATGTGACGTGATCCCGTCTGAGGGAAATCTGCTCGGGGGTCTTGCTCCACAGTAATTTCCTAAAGTCCATAGAACACTGGTGTTCTGGGGGAGTGGAGAGCGGCTTCATCCTCACAGCAACGTCACGGCCACATGTCGCCCCCACCCTACTCACCCACAGGGCCATCCACAGCTTTAGTCTCTGATAGCACTTTGTCTCCTGAGAAGAAAGGCACAGTTGTTTTTCTCCTCCTTCTCTTCCTCTTCCTCCTCCTCCTCCCCTCCCCCTCCTCTTCCCCCACCCCCAAAGCGTTTTCCTCACCCAAACCATGATCTCAGAGAGTTACAAGTCAGGCATGTCATGGAGCGCCTTTGAGATCAGTTGTCTACATTAGTGATGAAATCCAAGCACCCTAAGAGAAGGCTTTGGAGTAGGAACATGCCAGCATTTTTAGACATGCTTGGGTTGAGAGAGGAAATGCAATTATGTGAGAAAAAGTAGCACACAAAGTGCTGTCTGTTCCTCCATCATGGCTACTGTTTCAAGAGGTCAAGGACCAGAAGGGACCGAGACAAAAGAAGACCCTTGGTCGGTTTGCTCCCGAGTTTCCCTGTATTAATTTGTGATCATTGTTACCATGACTTGTGCTATTGGTGCACATGATCTTGAAGAAATAAGTTTTAGGGTGATGGGGGAAGTTTGGAGGTCACGTGGGGCCCCTGGAAGGTGTATTGTAAATCTCAGTCTGCCCTAATTTCAGGGAGCTGCTGACTGCTGGCAGGAAAGGCTTGAGGCGAGGGAGGGGTGTCCAGCCCTTTGGCCCTCTGTTCCTGTCTGCGTGCTTTGTTTGGTCTTTGCCTTGGCTTGTCCACTAGCCTGTCTGCCCAACTTGGGGCATGGGGGATGGATCTAGTTGCTGGCCAGGCCTTCAGGAAGCATAGACCCTGCCATCTATCTGTCTACTTCTCTGTTACTGTCTAAAGCTGTATTCCTTTTTGGGTCACCTGTGTTCAGGACCGGGTATGATGAGCCATTAAGTAGAAGTGCCTGAGATGCTTTAGATTGTTTCAGATCAGTGATTTGCCATTCCTTCTACGAAGATCAGGAATCTGGAGGTTTGAATTCTGGTTCTCCCATTTTCTTGGTGTTTTACTTTGGCCTACTACAAAACCCTTCTAGGCCTTAATCTTTGAATCAATACATGTGGAAGTATTTAGGAATTGTTAAAGGCTGTACCCTCCTGTGGAGATATATATATATATATATATATTATTTTTTTTCTTTCTTTCTTTCTTAATTGCATCATAACATAGACATAGATCTCTGGCAGAATTCAAGTTCTCAGTGTTTTCATCTGTCAAGTGGGAACATAACTTGAGACCTTCATTGGAAATTTCTTCAGCATGCACTGGGAAATTAGCACCTTCCCTGCATGACTTTGGAGAAGTTAGGTGTTCTTCGGGATGGAAATAGGTTGCCTCCTATTTGGGATTGTGGTTATGAGAGAGTAATCACCGGATGCTCCTGTTGCCATCCTGGGGTATGACAGAATTGTGTCACGAGAGACATGAAGTGAATAAAAAGTGTGGGAATCCCAGCAGGTGAGCTGGGAGCACTGATACCACAAGGAAGTTGAGTCAACACTGAGCTAATAAGACTTCCATACAGGAAATGCCTGTTTACTGGGGAGCAGAGGTGACACAGTGCCAGGGAGACGCCTCAGGGTCAGCATACTGGTTATGTGATGTGACTAAGTTGGTCTACTTTTGCAGCTGGGTGTTTCACCCAGGAAGCTTATTATTTATTTATTTTGGTACTGGGGATTGAGGTCAGGGCCTTTGCACTGAGCTATTTCCCTAGCTCACTTTTTATTTTTTGAGATAGGGTTTCTCCTAGTTGTTCAGGATGGGCTCAAACTTAGCATTCTCCTGCTTTTAGACACCCAGAGTACTGGGATTTTATGCACATGCCATCATACCCAGCTTTAGCTAGTAAATTTAATTATCACATCATAGTGATAATGAAAGGTAAAATAGAAGGAATCACTTTTGAGTGAAAAAATAGGTATAGGCCAAAAAATCGTGTTTTTATCTGTGCACATGGGGGAGAAAATACATAATTGGCACTCCATAGATACGAGTTCCACATCCCATGATTCCATCAACCCCAGATAAGAAATACTGGGGAAATAAAAGTCGTGACTGTCCTGACTGAACTCACAGACTTTTTTCCCATCATCCCTATTTGCTAAACAGTACAGTAAAGCAGTTATTTGCGTAGCACTTACACTGTATTAAGTATTATAAAGAATCTGGGGATGGCTGCTTTTAGAGACACAAACAGCTACAGATTTGGACATCCTCGGAGTTCTGGAACCAGTCCTTCATGGTTACTGGGGGTGACCACATAATTTCCATCATCATAATTACAACATTTTTATAATTCTTCCTTTATATGAAAGGACTCATTTTTAACTTTCTCAGTTACCCAAGGAGGTAGGTACTGTTGTTTCTGTTTATTAATAGATTGGAGAAATTAAGGGGCCCAGAAGTTTATACCCAGAGTAAGTGGAAAAAGTAGGATTTGAATCCAGGCAGTCTGGCTTCAGAGTCCCTCTCCTTATTAAGCCCCACATAAGCTGAGTTTGATATTCACCATGGTGCATAGTGTGCATTCATTTGGCAGTATACAATAGGACTTACATGCGCTAACAGAAGAGGTTCGTCTGGGCTGACCAAACCCAGAGTTTGGCATCAGTGTTAGGAGTTGCATGATTAATAGAGTCTTTCAGTATTCTGGGGACCTGATTGCGATCTCCCTTCTGAGCAGGATCCAAGTTACATGTTCAACCTTGTGGAGATGGGCTCTTCCAGTATATTCTTGGGAACACCATACTTTGGAGCTTGAGGGACTGTGTCTTTCTATACAGGGGATTTCACAGGTCACGGGTCACACTTAACCTAAATGCATAAGTCTTCTGTGTTATGTGCCTTGGGTTTTCCCACGCGCTACACATGTTTGTGTGCATACAGGTGCACACACACACAACAACACAGCATACCCTTCCTGATGATTATTGTAAATTTTTGGACCCCTGAACTATGAGCTCTTCTAGACGGTCATCACTTGTCTTTTAACTCCATTGTGCTAGGTACATCCTAGATGCTCTGTTAAAGATGATGGGAAAAATTAACTTTATAAGAAAACTCAGATCAGTCTTCATATACATTTTAGTCTGTTGATCATCCTGGGTGGTACCACAGACAGATGTTGATTGAGTTTTGATAAAGGCATTTTAGGGAGCACATGTGTGAGCATATTTTGTTACTTTGCCTACTTTCTCCTCTGTCTGCTTTCCTTTTCCCTTACTCCTTCCCCCATCCGCTTTCTTTTCCTGCTTTCTTTTAATTGCTTTCCTTTTTCTCCTCTTTTCTTTAACTGCTTTGCTTCAACTGTAGAAAAGCAAGAGGTCTAATTTCTCACATTCTGGTCCTCTGTCAATTGAAATATGGACCATCTTTTTCACAAGTGGAGATAGTTATTGAAATAGCTATTTCAGGGAATCAGTATGTAGTTGTGCACCTGCCCTTGGCCAGATAGTGGCATTGGGGTAGTTGGGGTGTATGTTGTACCCACCTTGTCACTACTGCCAGTGCGAGGGCACAGACCATCTGTCCTAAACTTCCTGTCCTCAGCTTCTGTGTGGAAGTAGAACTGAAGGTGGGGGGCAGAGGCCTTGCCTGCAACATCTTAACTGGTCAAAGAATAAAGGAGTTCAGCTGGAGCAGGCCATACTCTTTGCAGCAACTGGGGCTGGGTGGTGTCTTTATTCATTGGGCTCCCACCAGTTCAGGGGAAGCCTGAGAGGCACCCCTGCCCCCCCCTCAACAAAACAAAACAAAACAAAACAAAACACTTGCTTTGGAGAACAACTGTTTGGTAGAGCTCTACTGAAAGAACTTTAGTGTCAGGAGCATTCTCATTCTGATATCAATGTGATTACACAAAGAAAATTAGCATCCGTATTAGTAACTCCTAACCCAAGAACCATGCAATTATCTCATGTTTTTATCTAATGACTGTGCTCTTTCACAGCTTATTGGGTAATCTGAAGAGTGTGTCCTGATCACACATTGCACAGAGAAGTGAACTAAAAGAGAGATTCAAAACCCAGCCCCAGTTTAATTCTTAGTTTTACTTTTCAAGATAACGTTCTTAGTAGGCAATTGTGCAGTTTTGTTTTTTTTTTTTTTTTAATGTCTCTCTTTTTTTTTCCTTGTTATGCAGTTTTCTTTCCCTGGCACATCTGTTGATAGTAACAGTGAAGAAAAGAGCCACAGTCCCAGTTCTCCTGTACTTCACTAATTAGGCCATGTTCCTGTGCTCTTTAGGAAATGTTTAATGATGAATAAAGCCTTGTAGGACTTTTATAGGGCAGTGTGAGGGTCTTTAAATCATAAGCCAAAGTAGTGAGCACTTACTTGCTAGCTGTGTCATGTTGGGCAAGTTACATGACTTCTTGAGCTCTGTTTTCCTTGCCTAGAAAATGTTCCGCTTTCTAGGCAAAGCCTTGTTCGCGCATCCTGGGGCCGCAGTGAGGCCATTGTGGGAGAAGAGCTGGGATCTTCTGGAAAGCATTGAGAGATAGGCTTCCCAAGCTGCTGCATAGGTAGTGATGCTGGAGACATTCCAGGAGGTCCTGACCTTTGTCCTTTTCCATCCAGAGATGCTTTCTAGATGCAAGAAAACCATTCCGATAGGACTGAGCTCTGTAGGTAGGAAGAGGTACAGGACTGGGACTGGCACTAGTGTTCGATGATAAAAGCTTGATGTGTGGTGGGGAACTGCTTAGGGTCAGGTTTTCTTGTCCACAATCCCATTAGCAGAAGAAAAGAAGAGGGAACCTTTAGCTCCTGTTATATATCAGGCACAGGTGCTGTGGAGGCAACAGTGACACTCTCTGGGGAGTATAGAAGGCATGAGGCTGGGGACAGAAACCAAGGAGTTTCTGTCCCTAAAATGTGGTATACCAGCCGGGCGTGGTGGCTCACGCCTGTAATCCCAGCACTCGGGAGGCTGAGGCAGGAGGATCATTGGGAATTCGAGACCAGTCTGGGATACGAAGTGAGCTCAAGGCATAGTGAGACCCTGTCTCAAGAAGACAAGGGTCGGGGATTTGGCTCAGTGGCCTAAGCGCCTGCCTGGCAAGCTCGAGGTCATGAGTTCAATCCCTGGTGCTGCAAAAAAAATAAATCAATAAAAATGTGGTGTACCTGTGGAGGGAAGTGGAGAGCTCTCAGGGAGCACCCACACGATGCCCATTTTCTCTCAGCAGATGGAAACCTGACCATGCTGCTCTAAATGCATATCCGTCCTGGGTTTTGGGCAAACTAAGTGATGGGAGCCACTCACTTCTCTGAGACACTGGAGAATGGGGGCTTCTGTAAAACTAAGGTTGTGACCTAGAGTTCTGACCACATTTCCAATTGTCCAGTTCTTTTTCTGTCTCTGGCTGGATTTTAAGTCCCTTGAGGGAGTTTTTATATTTGTATTCATTTTCTGTCAGAATCCCCCCTTGTAATGTCTAGTTTGTTCACTCATCTATTTGTCCTTCTCTATGAGATTTATTGCACAGTGCAATGGAATAGATGAAATTGAAAATAGCGAAATACATACAGTGTGCCCTGGGTTCTACATGCAGTGGGTATCTAGCCCTTGCCTGCAGCTCTGAGCCCTGAAGAGCAGTCATCCTGTAGGTACTGGGAGCAACACACACTGTGTAAGTACAAACCTATTAATAATGAGTTCAGCAAGGTTATAGATAGGATGAAAGAAAGATCAATCAAAGATCAAAGAAATCATCTGTGCTTTTACATACTAGCAATGAATAATTGAAAATAACGCAAACAGTTCCATTCATAATAGCACTGAAGGATAAATTCTTTCAAACAAATTTAACAAAATAAGTGTAAGACTTATAAAACATTGCTGAGACAAATTAAAGATCTGAATGAATGGAGAGCTGTCACATTTTCATGGATCGTAAGACTCAGTATTGGTAATTCTTCTCAGATTGATTTAAAGATTTAGGGCAATCCTTGTAACAATTCCAGTATGGTTTCTTTTATAGAAATTGGCAGTGGTTTCCTAACACTTATATAGCAATGCCAAGGACTCAGAATAAACAAACAATTCTGAAAAGGAAGAAAAAAGTTAGAGGACTTACATATCTTGGTCTCAAAACTTGACACAAAGATACAGTTACTGAGTCTATGTTACTGGTATAAGTATAGACACTGGAACAGAATTAAGAGTCTAGGGATAAACTGTTACATTATTGTTACCTGACTTTCCCACAAAGGTGCCAAAGCAATTCAGTTCAATTCCCTAGTCTTTAACAAATAGTGCTAGAGTAGTTGGATGTATGTACGTGAAAAAGGTAATTTAAAATCTTTACCTAACACTGTGTGAAGAATATAACTAAAACTGGATCATAGATTTAAATGAACTACATATTCTAGAAGACACAATAAAAAATCTTCATGACTTTGAGTTTAGGCAGAGAGCATTCTTAGATACCAGGTCAGAAGCATAGTACACCAAATTACTTTCTGGAGGGTTTAAATTTTTTTTTTTCATTGACTGGATAAAAAGAGAACATGTTTAACTGTATTCTCTTGTTCCTTGTAAGGTTAAAATTTTTTAGTTCAATGAATCGTTAAATGTTATTAAAACTTCATGGGATATTTTAGATCCTAAACACACCATGCATCTTGGGCTGTACTTGTCTGCAAAACTGTATTTAAGGAGCCTCTGAGGAGGGGACCCTTAGTGTTTTTGGTCTTTCTACAAAGAAAATTGTATGAGCAAGTGGTTTTTGAAGAAAAAGCAGAGTGACAAATGGTACAGCCCCAACAAATGTAATGCTCAAGGTGTGCTAAGAATTAGGAAGGAATTTGAAATGAACCTGCTTGGGTTCAAATCATGGTTTGCCTCTGACTTAGCTGTACAAACCTTAGTGCAGTAATTTACTGACATCATGTACTTCAATTCCTCTGAAAAAGAGTTAAGAGAATTACCTCTCCCTTTAGAGTTGCTTTAAATATCAATTTTAAAAAGGTGTTTAAGGGTTAGCACTGTACCTGGCAGATAGGAACTCAGTATCAGTATTGTTATGGTTTGGTTTTCAGGTTCTGAGACTTTGGGTTGAGGCCCTAGAAGTTCTGTTGTGCATGCAGTCATTGTCTTAAAATGCAGTTTAGTCAAAGGGCTGGAAGCAAGTTCTTTTTGTTACTCCAGACATGATTTCCTTTGGGGCTGCTATCCTCCCCATGGTTTGAATTCATAGAGTAACTAAAGGGCAAGAGGGAATTTCTCTCAACTCTCTGTCTCCGAGAATGCCTCTGGGTATTGGTGAGATGCCACTCACTAGTTCTGTTGTTATTGTTTTTAGGGCTGTAAGCCTTCTGGATAGAACCCAGTGGATTTTCTTGAGTGTAGAAGAATTGAGCGAGGTGAAGGAAAAAGCATTTAGATTTATTATCGCTAGCAAACCATGCCTGAACTTACAAATTCTGGCTCTAGCTTATGAGTTCTTCACAGACAGGAACTGTACCATTCAGTTCTCTGCATCTCCAGGTACCTTTTCCAGTGCTATGCAAATATTGAGAGCTCATGAAGTGCTTGGATTGACATTTTAGATGAAGTTGTAGAAGCACATTCATGTCAAATAAAGTTCATAGAAATAGTCTCATTTTGTTCTCAGCAACCCTGGGAAAAAGGTGGGTGTATGAGAGAAGCACACTTATTATCTCTATTTTACAAATAAGCAATGTAAGAACTAGGTAATTTAATGATTTGCTAAAAATGAAGCAGTTCTTGAAGGGGAGGGTAGAGATTTGAACTCAGGTCTGTTAATTCTGTGTTCTGTGGGTGTTCCATTGCTGTGTTTGCTTATGTTGCTGATGATGCATTCTGCTAATTTTCAGATTTTTAGGACAAAGTAAAAAAAAGGTTATTTTCATATTGAGTATGTTAGAGAATGAGAAAGATGCTAGCAGCAAAGGCATTTCTTCCTCACTGTCTTTTCTCCAGACTCCCTGGACCAACTTTTATGGATCTGGTACTGTGTTGTGGCCTGCTCTGTGACACCACCACTCCAACAGATGCATTTGTCACTTGCACTTCACTTTGGCAGGGGTTGTTGTATCCTTACCCAGTGGAAAAAATAAACGATTGAGAGAAAATGACATTTCCCGGTAATGGAAAGTAGCAGTTGGTGAAACTTAGAAGTATGTGTTTCAGCAGAAGAGAGGGGGCCTCAGGGGAGCAAATTACTGGCTCATTTGGCTGAAGAATATGTTTGCGTGCATCACAATTGTCAGTAATGATCTTTACAGCTCCAGCTTGGTTCTGGAGGGCCAGGGGGACCACCATGCCACTACTGTGGGATGGGGACCTCTTCCTGGTGGACACTTGATTCACAAGGGCACGGATTATCCATTCTTCCTCTGTGGAGCCACTGAAACAATTGCCCCACTTGTTTAGTGTGCGACGTGGCATCGGACAGTCAGGCCTTTTTATAACCGGTGGTGGTGTGTATGTTCATATTGTTCTTTATGCACTTACTTTATAGCTTATGCAGCAGACATTCAAGTCAATTAGCTTCTTGTCCTGCAAGCTGGGCGCTGCTGGTCTCCTTTCTTTTTGTGCTCTGTGGGTTGGTATCAAGTTACAGCATTTTTATTGGTTCTTATTTGCTGAACCTTGGTTTCAAAAGCTGGTGTTTGTTAGTTGAAATTCTTAAAGGCATAGTTTTTCTTTTTTTGCAAAAATGCAGTAAGTATTGCCTACAGTAGTGTGAGTTTATCTGAGAGGTGTGTGCCTGTATGCTTCCATATTTAATTTTTATTTTTTAATTTGGCAGTGCTTATGAATCAAAATCCAAGTGAATGATCTTTCAGCCCATTATTCCTTTACTGGGTTAGCATGGATTTCTTCCTATGTAGAGCACTTACTTCTTGATTTTAATTTCTTCCTCTACAACTACACTCTCCCCACTCCCTCCAGTTTTCTCTTCATCCTGGACCTTTTGGATCCTGCCTCAAGGTCTTGTGTGAATGAGTTGGAGCAGAAATACATTAGTTAAAATCTGTTACTCATATCTGCAAACTATTCCTGCCGCAGATAATGTTTATGGAGCATACACAGATTCACTTTGTTTTTTTAATGCGTGTGTTAGTTTTTAAATATTGGAAAGAAAATTTCCTGTTTCCTCTTTCCATCTCCCTTTTCCGGGTTTTTAGCCCTGGTGACGTTGAGCTATTGGTTTGTTACTGCTGGTTAAGGTCATGGTGGTGCAAATAGAGTGTCCATCTTAGAGGAGTGGGCCCCCCTCCCCCAGTGGGCAGGGGTTTTATCCCATGTATTTTGATGTGGTAGACCCTAAAATTCTGCAGGACACTCTCAAGCTTACCTCAGACTTCTCTGAGCTTCCCGTGGTGCTGGCTAATGCTGTTTATTCAGAAAACATCAGAGAGAATGACAGGTTAGTCCCACTGTGGAGGAGCACCCTTTACCCAGTGTTCTCCACACTACCCTCCACTGGGCCTGTTGGGCCCTACCCTGTGTGTACCAGGCCTGGGGGAGCAGCTGGATTGTTTTGAACAGTTCCTGTCAACTGTGATTGAAGTATAAGGCATTGCTTACCTTAGTGCTCTTCTCCAAAAGTAAAATCTAAACCCAAGGGAATCATCCTGAATTTGTTTTTGTTTTTGCTGACTTTGAACAGTGATTGCTGATGCTCAGATTGGTCCTTGGCTGATCAGTTATTTTCCTTTATCCTTGCATTTATGGAGCTTTGCTGCTAGCATGAGCAGTGGGTCAGCATGAACATGTGTTTGGTGAAGTAATCATCAAAGGTACAAGAATTGGTGCATACTGAGCATTTGCTGTATTCTGAAGGCTGTTCCTTGTGCCTCACTCTTACATAATCTCCATGTAGGAACACGTGTGTTGCTGTCATGAGACTCCCAGGCCCATCTTTTACTTCTTAACACCCAGCACAAAGCATTTAAAGACTCTTTAATGGATGAGTTGGGCAGGGTGAGGGTTTGTAGCTGTCTGTAGAAGAGGGCATTTCCAATGTCAGAGGTTTTATAATATGATTTTGCTGAGCTGAGCCTTTGAGGTGGGGTCATTGAGGGAGACCAGGCACAGGAACAGGGAGGCCAGTGGGCTATTGGGGTATACAGAAAGTTGGACTTCTTGAAATTGGAAGAGAATTCCCAGAGAGATGGTTGGGAGAGGGAGTGACAAAGACCAAATGAAAAAAGAGCATCTGGGGACCGAACAGTAGTTTCGCTTGCTGGGTAGATGAAGTCAGGACAGCCTGCCTTGCAGTGTTCCTCTAAGGCCATTGTTGGGTGCATCCCTGTGGGTAACGTGGGAACCAACAAGGGGCCAGGAGGCTGGGAGACTGACGTGCTTGAGGGAAGCCAGCTCACTCTTGCATTTCTCTGCACATTCCAAGATGCCTTGTTCTTCTCATGAATTTCCAAGCATTTCTTTCATGTTTCCTGTGAATTCTAGTACTTTTTCTGTTATTATTTTAATTTCTGAACTTCTTGGCGAAGTTAGCTCTCCTAACCTTGTTGTTTCTCAATTTCTATTGCATTTTTCTTGGTACCCCTTACTCACTGTCCCACCCCGATCACCTTGGTTGTCTTACCTTGTTCATTGGGCACCTGGGTACTTTGCAGCTTTTTTCCATGGGTGGGCCTCCCCCCTGAGTCCTGGGGCCAAAGAGGAGACCAGCCAGACCCTCAACAGCCTGGGGGCTGGCCTCTCTTCTTCATATTCAGAGGCTGGCAGGAGTGGTGCCCCTGAGGCCAGGGTCACATCTCACTGGGGGACAGAGCTGCTTCCCTCATCCCAGCCCAGCTCAACCCCTTTTGTTCTGAGGTCCCTGTGGCTTGTGTGAGTTTAATTTTAGAAAAAAAAATTGCATATATAGAATATACACATTTATACAGGTTAGCTTTATATAAATTATATATATTAACTTTATATTAGTTATAAGTGTCTCATACACATTCATATACACACATTTTAGTTTCTATTTGTGTCTAGTTCAAATGGGAAAACCAAGCAGCAGGAAGGGGTGGAGTTGAGCGCCGCACCCCTGCCCACATCATCTTTTGGGTCCCCTTCTCCTCTATGTCTTCTCTGGCTGAGCGGGATCAACTTTGCACCTTCTCCACTTTCTCTGCCCCACAGCCCAGTTCTGTGCTGAGAAGCGGGTGTCCTCCCTTCTCCCTGATCTGGGGGAGGATTTTCTCCCCTTGGAATTCCCCCAGCTTCCTCCTTTGGCTCCCCGACAACCGCTCTGTAGTCCCTACTGCTCGGAGCCTGCCTTGTCCGACTCTTCTCTTCTAGTCCTGTCCCCTTCCTAGTCCTGTCTGAACCTTACCCTTCTTCAGAGTTCATCTCAATTATTACAGCTTCAGAATTCTTTCCTGTGGAGCTACCCCTCGCCCTACTTCCTTGAATTCCCCCAGTGCCTGCAGCTTAGACCTGCCTTGTTTCTCATTAATTGGGTACATGTTCCCCTCCAACCCCTCCAGGGCTGATGGGCTGCCTCATTATCTTTGTGTCTCAGAAATCTTGCTCTTGCATAGTCAAGAAATCCTTGTTTGAATTAGTTTTTTTTTAAAGTAGGTTCTAGAGAGGTTTTTTTTTTTTTAAAGAAAAATCTTGTGGAGTCTTAGTTTGCCTGTAAACTAAGTTTGCTTATATTAGCCTTAAGTTTCATAGTGCACACATATGCATTTCCTTTTTGAAATTTGCCATGTTGTTTTAAACAGGATGTAAAATGGAAACCTTTGCTCTTCTAATTGATATGCCTAGCAGGAAACTTACTGCTCTTAACAGGTGTGACAGGTAGGACACCTGCCCCAGTTTTAGTGCTGGGCGATAACTGATCCCAGAGCAGTCGTGAGTAAGCAGCAGATCCCAGATTTATACCACTCTCTGCTCCTTCCAGTGGCTCACCCTGCCCTCTGTAGTGATTCAGCTAACTAATGCGTGTGCACAAATTCGGTAGGTTGCAAGTTCATAATGAGTTCCCATTTCCAAGCTTTTTCCGTGAGTGCGCCATCATCATAATTTTTGATCCTGTCTCCAAATTCAAAGCAAGCAAACTAACAAAAGATGCAATGGAACATTGTTTGAGATAATTGCTTAATTAATCCAGATGTTCAACAAGGGTTGTAAATACAGTACAGGAGACTGGGGTGAAAAATCAAAGTTTATGGTCAATGGTATTCAAAGCCAGACTGTTTCTTGGTAAAACAGAAAAGGTAGTAATGTTCCCAAGGCAGTGCTTAATCCACACATTCTTGGTAAGACTTATTTTTCCCCTCTTTCTATTGAGTTTAACATTTCCTTCTGCTTCTTGCACTAATCATTAATAACTATAGTGTTGTCACGGCTCAAAACTTTCCTATTGACACTTCAATCATTTTTTAAAGATCTTGAATGTTCAGCCTTTATAAAGCTAACCTTTTGCACTCTATTAAAATTTAAGAACTGCTTGATTCTCCGTGCATGCCCCAGCTACTGGATCATGAAAGCATTACCTTGTGCCAAGGGCATGATGCAGTACACTCATTCCTTTTTAACAAATAATAAGAAGTTTGACTTTTCATTTACACATCCTGCCAATTGCTAACAAGTTTCCATCTCGTTCAAACACCAGATTGATTCTAAGAAATTGAAAATATTGATTTAACCCTCTGTCTGATTTGTACTGCAGGCACCTGCTAGTGCAGTCTTAGCACATTACAATTGCTTGGCTGTAATTCCTCAGGGGACCACTAATAACTACCACATCTGTCTTTTCATCTTTCGAAATTATGCTAGCAGTTGTCCAAGTCAATTGTGATTCATTTGATACTGCTCTCCTTCAAGACATATTGCAACCAAATAGACTTGCTCACCAGTAATATATCTGATGACATAGTTAGTTCTCATTAATTGACAGAATGATTCAGGCTTTTATGGATGGCATTAATTGGTCCCTTGTGTCCATGCAATAATTGACCAGACAGAGGAGGCAGCATTAGCTTTCACACACAGTCAGGAGAGTTTGGAGATGAGATAAATGTAGTAAGGATAACAAAATGTCTGTATTTTTAATCAAGACTTTATCAATGAATTAAAAAAAAGATTTGGGGGGAATTCGAATCATCTTAACAATGAACATCATATTCAGCCTGCGAGAGATGTGCTGATATGCGAGTTTGGCCTTGATGTACTGAAACGTTTAGACAGAGCAGGAGAGTGCTGTACCTGAACTAAGATATTGAAAAAAGAGACATGTTTGCCTGCAGCCTGCCTTTCTTTCTCTCTTTCTTTCTTTCTTTCTTTCTTTCTTTCTTTCTTTCTTTCTTTCTTTCTTTCTTTCTTTCTTTAACATTTGTTCCTAATCATTCAACAGACTGGGTGTGTAAATCTGAAAATGTGAAATTTATCTTGCCAAATGTTTGGGTAAGTTGTCTCACCTTCTAGAAAGTTAAATGTACTCCTGTCACCATGCTGTTGAGGGGAAAGTTTGGCTCCCTTTTTCCTACAGGATACAGTTTTTTTTATACATAAAATTTGTTCACAGCCTGCCTCTACTCTTTATTCCCTCTACCTGTCCAATCACACAGACAGGCATACTCGATATTTCCAGATTTATATTAATGT
>RJWT010018636.1:0-18762 GCA_004365215.1 Cuniculus paca
AGGACATTCCAATTTATATTATCAAGATACATATTATCAAGAAACATTCACTAAAGTATATCTTGGATCATAAAGCAAACCCTCATAAATTTAAAAGAACTAAAATCATACAAAGCATGTTTTCTCCCCCTAAATGAATTAGACTATATAGCTGCAGAAAAAAAGACAATAGAAGTGCTACAGATGTAGCTCAGTCACAGAGCATGGTCTAGGATGTGTAAGTCCCTGAGTTCAAATCCCAGTACCGAGAGAGAGACAGAGACAGAGAGACAGAAAGAGAGAGAGACAGAGAGACAGAATGAATAAACAGAATGAATAAAATGAAAAAAATCCCCAATACTTGGAAATTAAACATTAGAATTCTCAATAATTTACAGAGAAAAGAAGAAAAATAGAAACACTAGAGAATACTTCTACTGGATAAAATAAAATATGACAGCAAAACTTGTGGGATGCAGTAGATTTTACAAATAAATTAACTGCACTTATGGTATTCAACGGTTATTAGAAAATAAGTCTCAAAGCAATAATTTATGCTTCCATCTTAGGTATAAAAAGGAGCAAAATGAATTAAAATCAAGAAGAATAAGAATAAAAGCATGATTCAATGAAATAAAAACAAAACAGAAAGCCAACAAAAATAAAATGGTTCTGAGAAAAGACTTAAAAATACTAACCAATTTCTAGCATCACTGTAAAAGAAAAATGAGAAGACACAAGTTACTAATACTAGGAATGAAAGAATTATTGCTACATCTCACACCAACATTATAGAATAAGAGAATTCTATGCAGAATTCTATGTACATAAATTTAGAATGGACTAATTCCTTAAAAACCACAAACTATGTAAGCCCATTCAAATAAAATCAAGAGCCTGAATAACACTATAACTAGTAAAAACTTGAATTCATATTTTAAAACTTCAGATTAAAAATCTCCAGGCAGGCAGCTCATGTCTGTAATCCCAGTTCTCGAGAGGCTGAGGCAGAATTGCTGTGAGTTCGAGGCCAGCCTGGGCTACAAAGTGAATTCAAGGCCAGCCTGACCTACACAGCAAGACCCTGTCTCAAAAAGAGGAAAAAAAAAATTCTCCAGGCTGAGGACTGTGGGAGGGCTGGAGAAGCCTCAATGTATAGCATCTGCCTGGCATGCACAATACCCTGGGGCCAATCAGAGAGAGGGAGAGTAGGAGGAGAGGAAGGAGGAGGAAGAGGACTAGTAGGAAGAGAGGAGAAGTAGTCATAATAGTCATGGCAGAAATAGTAGTAGTATAGTAGTATTAGTAGTAGAGAAAGAAGAGGAGGAGGAAGAGGAAAAGAGGGAAGAGGAGGAGGAAGGTACAAAAGCACCTGAATGTATGTTCAACCCCATTACCCATTAGGGAAATATATTAAAACTATGATCTAATGCTACTGTATACACATTAGAATGGCTAACACAGAATATAGAAAAATACTGACAACTCCACATGAAGGCAAGTAGGCAGGTCAATGGGAATGTGTATACATTACTCATGTGTATGTAAAATATACAAAAATGACACAATTGCTTCTCACTACACGCATCATGGACAACTACAGGAAGTTTTGCAGCAGCCTCAATTTCACCAGATTTGAAAACTGAGGTTTACCTCATGAGAAGCTTAAAATACTGTAGATAGTATCCCAGGAGAAGTACCAAAATGGACTAGTTACCCTCATAGCAGGTAATGCTGAAAATTATTCTGCTGAGCTCCAAAATGTCACCACTGTCATGAAGAACCATGGTTCATTGATCTGAGATTTGTGGGCCAGAGTCGATGAGTTTCACCTTGACCACAGCAGTCTTCACAAATTCTCTCCAAGTAGTCACCTATCAGAGCTATTAAAGTTAAAATGAATAGACCCCAGGAACCCAGAAGAGGAAGGGAGCCAGCACTTCACTGATGGTCTGGCTGATGAAACAGATTCACAATTACTCTAACCTCCCTACTATACACAAGTAAGTCATGCAACCCAGGGATTCAGAGAAGTTCAAAGCAGAACAGGCTAGAACACACTCGTGCCACACAATAGTTACCAACAGTGCTGCAACACCTCTGAGTGACGGAATTGTAGACAGAGGCTTGCTCAACACAGAAAAAAAGAAATTGCCCAGTCAACTCATATACAATGGGAGTGCTGTATTTGTGGGACATCCAGCAGCTACATACAATTGTTGGGGGGCTGTCACAGGAAGACCCCAACACTTCCTATCTGGAGACTGCATAAAACAGGGAGACCCAAGAGTACAACAAAAACATGGAGTACAGAGTGGAGCAGGAAAGATCTATGAGAAGAAAGACAAAGACTGGTACCCAGGTCTGAGGGTGATCCATGAGCCAGAACAGAGCAGGCACACTCCTACTGTTTTCCCAAACAATGAAAAGTCCTGAAATTGCATGAGGTCCTGCCCACTGCCCCATGCTGGCAGAAAGGAACCTCTGCTGGGCTTGGGGCAACTCAAGTTACAAGGATGGGACTGAGAAGATAGATGTCTGAGGCAGAGAAACAGTGAATGGTGCCTGGGCCAATGGCTTCTATCGACTATACTAGGCAAGGAAATCCTGTGGAGGGAAAACATAATGCCATCTGTGGTATTTACCCCCCAAATAAATTAAAGAAATCAAATGCACAGAAGCTTGCAGTGGGTCGCACCCATAGCACAGAACGTAACCACTATACAGATTCAAAGGAAGTAACAGCTTTCACAGCTTAAAGCAGGCATTTGACTTATCCACAGGGGGAAACTGCTTGGCTATTCATAGACTGACACCAGTATACAGGAAGCTATATGGACATTCTGGGTTCATGCTATAGCAACTGTATGCAAAGACAGAGTCCAGTCAAATTAAATTGAATAGGTTGAAGTGGTAAACACTATCTTTTGACAAATAAAGCCAAGAACACATCACTGGAAAACAGAACCTAACTAAAGAAATCTTCAAACCAACGACAAACTTTCTTCACTCTACCCTTTGTGATCTGCACACACACACACACATACGTACACGCACACACGCACGCACACACACACCATGAAAAACCAAGGCAACAAAATGCCTCCAAAGGTTCCCAACTCTCCCAAAGCCTTTGCAAGGGGCAACAACGGAGAGGAAATCAAACACTAAATAGCTAAGCTAAACAAAATGATTTTAGACAATGCAAAGAAAGTCAGAGAACTCAAGATGACATAAACCAAAAGACAAAGAAAGTATCACACAAATTGAGCAATGTGATTATGGGGCAAACTAATGAAAAATTGAAGAACTCACCAACATGGTTCAAAACATGAACAACAATTTTACCAAAGAAAGAGACTCAATGAACAGGTGCCAAACAGAAATCCTGGAGATAAAGAATTCTATTAAATTTATAAACAGCAGAAATGACTGATGTGAAAATAGGGATTTGGAAATCAAGAACATGGAGTTGCATGATGATACACTCAGAGAAATCTTAAAAACAAAAAGAGAGCAAAAAAAATTCATTCAGCAGCTACGGTACTAGATGACACTAAGATGACTAGCCTATGGTTAACTGGAGTTAGAGGAAACTCAGACAACACACATGGAATAAAAAATTCTATTTACAAAACTCATAACAGAGGGCCGGGGGCTCAGCGGAACAAGCGCCTGCTTGCCCAGCATGAGGTCATGAGTTTGATCCCTGGTACAAAAAAAAAAAAAAAACTCATAACAGAAAACTTCCCAAGGGTGGGGAAAGACTCAACATACAGGTAAGTGAGGATTACTGAATGAGAAATAATTACAATGAAAAAAAAAGCTCTCAACAACACAAGATAGTTAAAATCCCACTTTTGTATATCTATCATATATTTAGTTACCTTATAAATCTCTTGTTTCTATAAAAAAAAATCAAAGCTGAACTATACTTTCAACAAATGGACTTAGATATCTACAAAGTCTTGTACTATATTGCAAAGGAATACACATTCTTCTCAGCAGCACATAGAACTTTCTCCAAATAGACCACATAATTGTCCATAAAATCTGCTTAAACAGAAAAGAATCAAAATCATCCCATGTATACTATCAGATCACAGCACATTGAAAGTAAAGATCAATCACAAAAGAAACCACAGAAATTTTACAAATATGTGGACAATAAATAACATACTCCTGAACACTCAAAGGGTCACAGAAAAAATCAAGGAAGAAATTAAACAATTCCTAGAATCAAACAATAATGCCCGTATAGTAATACTGTAATACAGTAATACTGAAACCTAAGGGAGACAAAAAAAGCAGTCCTAACAGGGAAGTTTATTGCTATGAATGCTCACATTAGAAAAACAGACAAGCTCAAATAAATAAGCTAATGATATACCTCAAGATACCAGAAAAACAAGAATCCAAACCCAAACCTAGTACAAGGAGACAAATCATAAATACCACAGCAAAAATTAATAAAATTAGGGCTGGGGATATAGCTCAGCAGCACAGCACCTGCCTGGCAGGCGTGAGGTCATGAGTTCAAATCCTGATACCAAAAATAAATAAATAATAATAATGAAATTGAGACTAAAAAAAAAATCAATGAATCAAAAAGCTGGTTCTCTGAAACCATAAACAAAATAGATAAATCTTTAGCCAAACTTTGTCTCAAAAGAAGGAAAGATACTTTGTTTTGTTGAGTTTATTGTATATGAATGTATGAACAACCATTTTAAAGAAAACAAGACACACTAGAGTAGCCATTGTTAATCTCCTATTATTATGTTTTGAAGTCCTATATTGCTTACAGTGTTCTCTTCTGCTATGCTTTGTTGTGTTTAACTCTGCTCTGTTTTGTTTTGGTTTGTTCTCTTTAAAATTTAAAAAAAAAAAAGTTACTAAGCAAAATAGAATGCAACAAATCATCAAAAAGACCATACATCAAGCCGGGTGTGGTGGCTCACACCTGTAATCCCAGCACTCGGGAGGCTGAGACAGGAGGATCGTTGTGAGTTCAAAACCAGCCTGGGCTACAAAGTGAGCTCAAGGCCAGTCTGAATGGCATAGTGAGACCCTGTCTCAAAAAGACAAGGGCTGGGGATTTAGCTCAGTGGCCTAAGCACTTGCCTGGTAGGCGCAAGGTCATGAGTTTAATCCCCGGTGCCGCAAAAAAAAAAAAAAAAAAGAAATCATACATCGTGATCAAGCAGGCTTAATCCTAGGGATGCAAGTATATAGTTCAACATACACAAATCAGAAAATAAAATACACCACATAAACAGAAACAAGGATGAAAATCACATGATCATCCCAACAGATGAAAAAAAATTTTTTTGACAAACTCCAACATCCATTTACTGTAAAAAACTCTGAAGAAAATAGGTATAAAAGGACCTTATTTAAACCTGATAAAGCCATTTATGGCAAACCAATAGCCAACATCATATTAAATGGGGGAAATCTGAAAGCTTTCCCTCTAAAATCAGGAACAAGACAAGGATGTCTATTATCACCACTCTTGTCCAATATAGTACTTGAAATATTAGCCAAAGGAATCAGGCAAGAGAAAGAAAAGGGATGTGCATAGGAAAGGAGGAAGTCAAATTATCATTATTTCCAAATGACATTATCATTTACATAGAAGATCTAAAAATTTTCAATAGATTCCTAGAATTAATTACCAAATTCAGTAACACAACAGGATACAAAATCACCACATGAAAATCAACAGCATTTCGTGACATTATTATAAGTATATAAAATCCAAAAGAATCTATACATAAACTAAAATACATGATCAATATAAAAACTTGCTAATATTTTTATGTACTAGCAATAAACTACTAGAAAATAAAATTTTTAAAAAGTATGGTAAAAATTGCATCCAAGAAAAAAATGAAATACCTTAGGAATGAATCTAATAAAAGATATACAAGCTCTCTACAGAGAAAACTATAAAACATCTCTTAAGAGAGAATAATGACCCTAATAGATAAATGAAGAAATATATCATATGTTCAGATTCATATATTAAATACTATAGAGCTGTACATCCTTCTCTTTTTTCTACCAGGAATCAAACTCACGACCTCACATTTGTCAGGCAGGCACTGTGCTGCTGAGCTACATCTTTGCCATCCTTCTTAAATTGATCTATTGATACATCACACCCCCATCGAAATGCCATTCCTCCCACAGCCTACTGAAGTGGTAAATTCATTCTAAAATTTAAATAAATATTCAAAAAGAGCTAATTACCAATAGCCAACGTAAGAATGGAAAAGACATCAAAATTGGAAAACTTACTATGAAAACTTGTAACACCAGAGGGATTTGAAAAACATGGCATCAGGATAAGGATAAACAGACTTCTAAAGGAACATATGAAAAAAACATACGTAGAGCCAAATATTTACTATTACTTATGACAGAGACACTGCAGGCTAGTGGGAGAAGGGCAAGATGCTTCAATAAATGATAGAAGGTTATCTGGATATTCATAGAGGGAGAAATAAACTTCATACCACATACAACAGTTAATGGGAAACAACATAAGAAAATAATGAAAGCTGTTGAAGCAATGTAGGAAAATATCTTTATGATTCTGAGTATGCAAAGATTTCTTAAATGATATTCAAAAAAAAAAGCACTGGGGATGTAGTTCAATGGTAAAGTACTTGCCTACAATGCACAAACTCTGGGGTCAAGCTGCAGTACGTAAGTATATACATACATACATACATACATACATACATACAATTATATAAAAAGCTTTAGTAAAATCAAAGAATTTCTGTTCATCAAAAGATTGCATTAAGGACCAGGAGTTTAGCCCAGTGGCACAAGCACCTGCCTGGCAAGCACGAGGTCGTGAATTCAATCCCACATACCAAAAAAAACAAAAAAACATTGCATTAAGAAATAAAATGGGCTGGGCATGGTGGCTCACACCTGTAATCCCAGCACTCGGGAGGCTGAGACAGGAGGATCACTGCAAATTCGAGACCAGCCTGGGCTACAAAGTGAGCTCAAGGCCAGTCTGAACAGCATAGTGAGACCCTGTCTCAAAAAAGACAAGGGCCGAGGATCTAGCTCAGTGGCCTAAGCACCTGCCTGGCAAGTGCAAAGTCATGAATTTAATCCCCAGTGCCAAGAAAGAAAGAAAGAAAGAAAGAAAGAAAGAAAGAAAGAAAGAAAGAAAGAAAGAAAGAAAGAGGCAAGACACATACTGAAAACATTTGCAATGCCAAAGTTATGTACTGAGGTAGCCAATGAGCACATGAAAAGGTATTTATTAGTCATTAGGAAAATGTAAATTAAAACCCCTACGAGAAACCACTACACCTATATCAAAAACAGCTAACTTACGATGACAGAAGTCAAAATAGTGGGTAGTTTATCTTTTAAAGGGAATAAGGGAAGGACACAAGAAGGGCACCATAGAAGCAGTGCAGGCAATGTTTTACCTCTTTATCAGGCTAGTGAGAAACACAAAGGTATTCATCTTGTAAGAGTTCTACACTTGAAGTGGGCCTGAAGGTGCACAACTGTAGTCCCAGCTCTCAGGAAAGAGGCTGAAGCAGGAGGAATGCCATGAGTTCAAGGCCAGACTGAACTACACAGCAAGACCTTGTCTCAAAAAACAAAAAAGCTCAACACTTGTGACATGCTCACTTTTCAATAGGTCAGTGGATCGGTGATAACAAATCTATGGCAAGCATGCTGCACTGGGCTTGTTGTATCATTGGAAGCTCTAAACCAGGTGTGGTGGTGCATGCCTATAATCCCAGCACTCAGAAGACTGAGGCAGGACTGCTGTGAATTCAAGGCCAGCCTGGGATAAAGACAAAAAAGAAAGAAGGAAGGAAGGAAGGAAGGAAGGAAGGAAGGAAGGAAGGAAGGAAGGAAGGAGAAAGAGAAAGAAAGAGAAAGAGAGAAAGAAAAAGAAAGAAAGAAAGAAAGAAAGAAAGAAAGAAAGAAAGAAAGAAAGAAAGAAAGAAAGAAAGAAAGAGAAAAAGAAAGAGAAAAAGAAAGAAAGGCAGGCTAGCTAGCTCTAAAAGGTTCACCATCACTGGTCTAGGTGGTTTCACCAGGAAATTCTACCAAAAATTTAAGGGAGAAATAACATCAATCCTAAAAGCCTAAAAAACAAAATCTCACTTAATAATGCCAGCATAACCTGACATCAAAAAGCTGACAGGAACATTACAAGAAGAGTAAATTAGAGGACAATCTATATCATGGACAAATGGACAAAACTGTAAAAGTTCTAAACAAAATATTAAATTGAATGCAGTGATATATATAAATTGGGTTTACACTAATATACTTAACATTTGAAAATGGATCAGTCTAACTCACGAACAATAGGCTAAAAGAGAAAAAATCATGATTATCTCAATACAGGAAAAATACTTGACAAACAACAAGATTTGTAAGAAATATATATACATTTCACCTTAGCTAAGTAAAAATAAAAGGAAACTTCCTCAGTCTGATATGGGGTTATCTACAAAACAAACCTATAAGTTAACATCACACCTAAGAATGAAAAGGGGAAAAAAGACAAAGATTATATTACCACTTCTTTTCAACATTCACTGGAAGACAATGTAATGGGAAAAAAGGTTATAAAAGATTTAAAAGGAATAAATAAAATTGAAATTATTCACAGTGTACATAATTATGTAGAAAGTCTAAACGAATTTACAAACTTTTAGTCTTAAAGGATCAATCTTCAGCCTTTACAAACAAACGATGAAAACCCAAAGAATATACAGGTAAAAACAGGAAATGAATAAATAAAACCGTGGCATAGTTGTAAAAGGAAACCTGTACAGCAGTGAATTTAACTTCTGCTACAAACACTTGATTCAATCTCACAGAATGCTGAAAGACCTAAGAGCATGTACCAGAGTTCCACCTACTCATTCAAAAACAGGGAAATTAAGCTATGATCTTGGTTAATGGTTAGAGAACAATGGCTACTTTTAGAGACAAAAGAAATAATGACTTCATATTTCCTCACTATCCAACACTATAAACCCCCAAATAGAGCCTACACTCAGCCCCAATATATCTATTATCACACACGTCAAGCTATAGCTTAACTTGTCATTCCATTCTCTATTATCTGCAAACAATTCGAGCACAAGATTTAAATGTTCATGTTTTCAGTGCCTAGCATGAGCTCATGGCAGTCACTCAACACATTTCGCTTCTATGTATATACACTTACAAATCAGACAGTAAAACCATCTAAGATGAAACCTAACTCTTATACTTTCTCCAAAGCAATGAGCACACTACAGGCATACAGTGATAACTAGTAGCACAATCTGTACCAAAACTTGGTTCCATGGAGAAAATGCTCTTTTCATACTACATGATCACCTTTATACTAGAATTGCAAACAATCATTTTTCTATTATACATACAGATTTCCAGAGTTTTTGAGTTAGAAGAAACCAATTGAGATCACCTAGTCAAAACTTTGAGTAGCCTGCTCAAAGTCAAGGCTATAGCCAGAAGAACCAGGACTAGGACTCAGTTCCCCTGGCTTCTCTTTTAGGGGTTTTGGTCATAATCCAAAAACCATCATCCTAAATGTTGAAATTCCAAAAGATCAAAATTCCCGAAGTATAAAATCCTGAAAGATCAAAGTACCAAAAATACACCTCCAGACAAAAATTTTAAAACATTGTTTAAAAGACATTTATTTACATTTTTAAAGGTTTTTTGGGGGCCAGTGATTTAGCTCAGCGGTTTAAGCGACTGCCTGGCAAAGGTCAGGTCCTGAGTTCAATCCCCAGTACCAAAAACAAAACAAAACAAAAAAAGGTTTCTTTTTTTGTTTGTTTGTTTGTTTGTTTTTGTTTTTGTTTTTGGTACCAGGAGTCAAACTGAGGACTTCACACTTGCCAGGCAGGCGCTGTGTCACTGAGCTATGTCCCCAGTCCCATTTTTACAGATTTCTAGACATAAACATGAAAATAATTCATAGGCCATTTTGTGTAACAAAACAGGCATTAATTACATACTTTGCAAACATAATCACTGATATATTAATGACAGATGCACTAAGATTAACAGTTTATGAGCAGACAAAGCATATCCACAAAGAAATCAAAAAATAAAATGTATAAATATAAAACACTATGGTTGGTAACTGCATGCCCAGCTTTATAGCTGCAGTCACCTGAAGTATGTACTATTAAGGACAAATCTTCCTGAGGAAGACAGATCAAAAAGTGCAGTGGGTCAACACCACAAATGCAGATGTCTAAAAAGATCAAGTTCCCCCATACCAAC
Source organism: Cuniculus paca (assembly GCA_004365215.1). Classification (NCBI taxonomy): domain Eukaryota; kingdom Metazoa; phylum Chordata; class Mammalia; order Rodentia; family Cuniculidae; genus Cuniculus; species Cuniculus paca. The sequence continues at coordinate 10,288 of RJWT010018636.1, forward strand.
ACCTTTAGTGGTGCTGGGGATTGAACTAAGGGACCACTGAGCTACATCCCCTTCTTTTAAATTGTGAGATAGGGTCTGCTAAGTTGCTCAGACTGGCCTTGAACTTTCAATCCTCCTGCCTCAGCCTCTTTAGCAACTGCAATTACAAGTGTGCACCACCATATCTGGCAAGAAATTTTATCTTTCACAAATGCAGGTATACCAGAAGGATATCTCTTTGTTTATCAAGGAAGTTTCAATGTTTTTATATACAAGCACAATACTGATATAAACTCAATGTTGTGATAATGCATTTTGCAGAATCAAATTTGAAAAAAAAAAAAAGCACAAATCAAGTAAGAATTCTCTAAAAATCTTTATATCTCTGGTATTGAAAATGATGGAAATATGAAATACACAGTACAGCAAAGTACAGAAATTGCAGCCTAGGAGTGCACAGCTCAGTGAAAAAAAATGCTTGCCTCACATACACAAGGCATCAGTTTCCATCCCCAGCATCACAAACACACACACAAAAAAAAAAAAACTGAGAATTTAAAATAGCGAGAAAAAAATCCAAAAGAACAAAACATAATTCAACATATGAAAAAAGTGTACTACCAGGATAAAGTATGGGCAAATACATGAAGGTAGTCCTTTACTCCTAATCAACTTTCAAGATCATTAACTGTATTCTGGATTGTGTCTTTTTTGGGGGGTACCAGGAATCAAACTCATGACCATGTGCTTGCCAGGCAGGCGCTTATGCAGCTGAGTTATAGCCCCAGCCCAATTAACTATATTTTGAAGTTTCACATTAAGATGACTAGGTTCTTTCTAAGTCATGGCTCTCCTTAGAAAATACATTCATGTTCACTTTCAATGTGATGTTGCAACCTTTGAAATTCTTCTATGATTCAACATACAGTGACATGAGCATTTCCTACTAAATTTTTCCATCTCCTGCACCATACTTCTATGCTGTTTTTCTGTTTTTTGGTACCAGGAATTGAACTCAGGACCCTGCATTGCCAGGCAGGTGTGGTGCCACTGAGCTGCATTCCTGGCCCCTCTATGCTGTTTTGATACACAGAAATCCATTCTGTATGCACTCATAAATATACAGACCACAAGTTTGGCAGAAACACTGGCTATGGAACAGCAGCACCACTGCATTATCTTCTTATCTTGCCAGGCATGTGATTATTTTCAAACAAGTCAGTAACTTCACTGGCTTCTTCAGATAAGCATACCTCTCTTTTCTTTCTTTTTCTTTTTTTCTTTCTTTCTTTCTTTTTCTTTTTCTTTTTTGTTTGTTTGCTTGCTTGATTGCTTCCTTGCTTGCTTTTTTGAGATATAGTCTTGCTATGTAGTCTAGTCCACCCTTGAATTTGCTGTGTAGCTCAAAATGACCTTGAACCCATGATTCTATTCTAGCCTCCTGAGTGCCGGGATTACAGATATGCACCACCATACCTGGCTCCGGCTCTAATTTATTAAAAGCTTCCGGAATTTCATCAGCTGGAAGGAATGCCAACGATGACAAATGATACATTTAAACTTAAGTTTTCATCACCATTTTAATGACCAATATTCACGTGAATTTTCTGTCAAATGCGGGCTAAACGAAAAAGAACTTTTATCAGTAACGCCCTGAAATTCACTTTTAGAAGTTTTGATCACACATAATTCCAACCTGTCAGTATGATTTGGGAATTCAACTGAAACTCATTTTTTTCACTAAACATTCAAACAAGCCTTTAAAAAGTCTTTGTTTTTCTAGTTATTAATACATAAAGGAGCAAATAAATTCTAGATTTTTTTAGACCCAACAAGGGCATGAATTGTATGTACTTGATTTTAAAAAAAATGAACACCAGGGATGGTTTTGTAAGGCATCCACTAGTTTTTCAGTGTTAGACTTAGTGGTAAATACAAGAAGTCCATCTTCTTCAACAATCAAATCTCCAGTTCCATTTAATATGTTTTCTAACACTAAGGGTATGTCTGTATCTTCAAGTGCCTTTGGTTCAGAAAGTAATAAGCTCATCAGATTCTTTTGTACTAAAAAGTATATACTTTTAAAGTAAAAACGGTGCTATTGATATAAAGGGACAGAAACAGTACACAACTGAGTAATCTGAGCAGAGAGATTGCTTGTATTTTTTCACCTGCCTTTTCTTTTCTTTTCTTTTCTTTTCTTTTCTTTTCTTTTCTTTTTTCTTTTCTTTTCTTTTCTTTGTACCAGGGATTGAACTCATGATCTTGTGCTTGCCAGGCAGGTGCTTTGCCACTGAGTATATCCCCAGGCCCCTATTTTCACTTTTTTGATCTTAGAGACACTGCACTTTTATTTAGAGAGTGATTCTGGTCTATAAATTTTCGAAGTATATGTTATCCATCTGAAAGTCTGGTTAAGGCTGGGGATGTAGCATACATGAGGTTCTGGGTTCAATCCTCAGTATTACAAAAAGAAAATCTGGTTATTGCAACTAAACAATATTGTTTTCACAACACTAATAATTAGCTTTCAAAGTTTTATCTTTCACCATGAAGTACCCTAAGAACACACAAGTTATCACAGCCTTTTTTCAAGAGAACAAACTCACGGATTCCTTTCATTGTGTTGAAAGGAATACAGAAGTCGCAACGACAACAAAGAAGTAACAATATTTGGTTTCCCCAACAGCAAGTCTGTCTTAGGGTTCTCCAGAGACAAAACCAATAAGGTATGTAGGTAAGTATGTAAGAGAGAATTTATTGAGGGAATTGGCTCACATAATTATTGTGGCTGAGAAGTACCACAAAAAAACAATCTGAAAGCCTGAGATGCCAGTAGCTTAGTTCAATCCCAAAGACCGGAGAAGCAGGGAAACCAATGGTGCAAATCTCAGTCCAAGAACAAAAGCCTGAGGACCAGGAGCCATTGATGTCAAATCTTAGATGCCAAAGGTCAGAAGCCAATGTTCAAAACAGTTGCAGAAACTCTGTCCTTCTACTAAGAGAACAATTCACTTTCTGTAGCTGTTCTCTCGAGACCTCAGGTGTGCTGCCTGCCCATACTAAGGGTGATATTCTCCACATACTCCATCCAGACTCAAGACATTAGTCTCCCCTGTAAACATCCTCACAGACAGGCCCAAGATAATGCTCAACCAGGTTTATTAAGTACATTCTACTTAACAGGATGAAACTTTCATCTATGCAACTGAAAATACATTCGTCCATTCCCTAGTATTCTGCTTTCTACAGCTCTTAAGCCTTTTTTTTTCAATGAGAATTGTGGTTTTCAAGATTTTTGCCTTCCAGGATTTCAACATTTGAGACTGTAATCTTGGGCCAGGGATATAGCTAAGTGGCACAGCGACTGCCTGGAAAGCGCGAGGTCGTGAGTTTGATCCCTGGTACCAAAAGAGACAGAGAAAAAGAGAGACAGAGAGAGAGAGACAGAGACAGAGATTATTATCTTGGATTGTAATGGGAGGAGTTAGGACTTCTGGGATTTTGATCTTCTGGAATAGCAACATTTGGAATTACAAATTTTGGGATTGTTTTTCAGTATTATGATTGGCATTACTCTTTTAGTGCTTTCTCACAACCCATCCAGTTTTCCTCTTATACCATGTGCCATCTCAAAATGACACAACTACTTTATTATTACTTTATATTTGAAAGTTTAACATCAGTTGCAAGACTTTTTAGAAATCTCATTTAAAGTTTGGCTCAAACACATGAATACTAAAAGTACCAACAAGTTCAACCAGGAAAACACCATTTCCAGTTCCAATATCAAGCACTGAAGCATCCAAAGGGATCTTGTGTTTCTGCATCCACCTTATTAGTCGAGTCATACTCTCTTCCCCAAACCTATTAGAAACAGAATCAGTTACAAATAACAAATAGAGCAAAAGTTACAGCTATATTCCACCTAAGGTGCTTATATCACATGCTCAACTAAGGCTTTTTTTTTTTTTAATGTGAGCAGTATCTGCGACTCTGTGACTTTTGTCTGTATAGCTACTTATGAGAAAATATTTTCAAAAATAGAACAGAATAGATAAGTCAGTCTGTTACTTGCTACATTACTACAGAATAGACAACTCAGTTTGTTAGCAATAACACTTAAAAATATTGTCCCAACATCTGTTTTCTTGATCAGTACATGTTGATGGCTCAAAATTACTGCTTACTGAAAAAAGACAACTACAAAACAAATTTCATAATATTCTGATCAATTTAAATGTACATCATTAAAAAGAAAACAGATACTTTAATTCTATCCACTTAAGCCAGACTTAATCCAGGGATCCAGGATTTTTAGGTTGCCTTTCTCTGGTGGAAGCACATATAATCATCTCAATATAATATTCTGAATCATAATTTTTCTAACTCACCAGATTTCTCCTGTATCTCCATATTCTTGGAAAGTTTGTAGTTCTCTTTCATACACAGCATTCCAACTATGTAAACAATAAAATACAAGGTGAGATTCTAGAATTAAACTGTATTATGAATTAAATATATGCTTCTAATGTATCACAGAGACGTTTAAAACATTAATAATGCAGTAAGTGCACATAGTTCAATTTCTTAACATCCTTGGGTTAAAAATGAAAGTATTGGGCTGGGGATTTAGCTCAGTGGCATAAGTGCCTGCCTGACAAGTGCGAGGTCATGAGTTCTATTCTCGTCGATCCCCAGTGCCCAAAAAAAAGAAAAAAGAAAACAAAGTGTGGGTATGCAGAATAAGTTTATGCATGTATGTAAAGCACTTACAATATCTGCTGCATACGTGCTACATAAACTTTAGCTTTAAAAAGTACAGAGACAATTATCCAAGTTTCTTAAGTCCCAGATCCAGGTCCAAAACTCTGTGCAAGCATAGAGTTAGTTGTGACCAAGTATTTAGTCTTCGATGTGCATACAAGAAACTAGTCTACTTCCTCTGCTATTTGTCTCCACCTCCTTTCTCTTAGTCCTCTTAAATACAGTACTGCCCTCTCATATGCCTTCTCTCCCTACTTCATCTCTCCAGAATCTCTGCTTCCTTTCATCCAAGTTACTTCTGATCCTAATGATTCCCCCACATTCATTCATTCGTCTGTTAATTCATTAAGCAATTACTGAGCCTTTATTTTACATCCGATCACTTTCTCTTACCCCCACCCCACGCAACACTATCTCCTCGCTCCCTGTCTCCTCACGCTACTCTCCAAGTCTCACATCCTTTAGCTTTTTCAGCCAAAGTCCCTCGGCCTCCTACCCTTGTTCACCAGCCCTATTCGCCAGCCTCACCCCTCTTTTTTTCTCCCAAGCCTGTGCCAGTTCAACACCCCTATGAGGCCTCCCCAAGAGCTTCTGAGCCCGTCCCGCACCCACAATCCCTTCTCTTGAAAACCTGTTAAGCTCCCCGCAAAGTGGCTCCTGGGATTCCTCTTTTCAAACCTTCTTAAACGCCCCGAGGCTGCCCTTCAGGCTCCTCCCCTCAAACCCCCAAGACTTCCATTCCCGGGTGTCCCTGCCCTCCTGCGACGTTCAACTTCCCCTGACTCCGTGCCGCACTCACTGCTCTCGAGTCCCCAGCGCCGACGAGACAAAACCATCCTCCTCGAGACTGCCTTCTCCGGAGCTCGCGGATAGCGCAGCGACAGTAGCGCAACTACAGTCAACTTCAGCGCCCGCGTTCATTTTGCTCAGCCACCAAGTGGGCCGTTGGGGCCGCCATAGAGACGCGGCGCAGACAGAGCGGACACGGGTTTTGCCTCTCTAGGCGATGGAAGCCGGCTTCTCTACTCTTCCGGGCGGCCGGCGCTGGTTGGGATTGAGGGACTTGACTTCTCAGTTTCTCCCTAGCCTGTAGCTAGGGGTGGTCTGCAGTTTCTCTTCCCACTCCGAGTTCACCAACCTGCGTCAGAGGCACCCCCTCCGTCGAGGTCCAAGGGCGACTATATTTGCATAGTGTTTTTTGTGAGAGACCATTCAAAGTGTAGCATTTTGGAAAATGTCTCGCAGAAGGAAAGCAACAGAAACACCAAAAGCCGGCAGCATTCAACTCAGGTGGAGTGGAGTCACTTCATTGCACCACATCGTGGGCACATCTGGGAAGAGTAGGACGGTCTATCGCATGTTTGGCTTCCCGGCCAAGAGGCTAATTTCATTTGTGGCTGGGATTTTGGCTTGGAAAGAGCATTCTGGCATCTTCTGACTTGTCACCAGTGAATATGGGAGTTTATGACCAAGGAAATGAATGCCCTCTGCTTCTCCATGGTACACCAGCCATGGAGATCAGTGTGTTGCCGCAGAAAGAGTACTTCAGGAAAAGTTAGGGAAGATCTTCAGGCAACTATGAGTAAAGGCAGATGAGAATCCATGTGCACAGTGATTAAAGAACTCAAGAAAGAGCGTAAATAACCTTATTACAGAGCAATAAAACCACCGGATACCATGGCCAATTAATGCTGCTCTGGGCGAATAGTTATTTTGATCTTCTCTAGTCTCTAGAAGCTAAAGAAAGTACGTTTGAGTGTGACTGAGTGGGTTTTAAATTTTTAGGTTCTAATTAAGAAACACCCACGATAGATAAGCTCATCTTCAGCCTGGTGTCTTGCCAACACTTAAGATGTTTTTGCTTTGAATAAAAAGTTGTTGGTATGGAGCCCCAGAAAAATCCCACGGTTTATAGAGTTCCTTCCCTGGCTCCAGGCAGGATTACTCTGGCTGTTTAGGCCTGAAGGCTGTGGGGGTGCTACCTCTGATCACCCTGGGCAATGGGATTCTTGGTAGGGGGAGGAAAAGCTTTATCATCCAAGATGCTTATCACCAGAGACAAGTAGGAACGTGCCAAGAAACCAGTCCTTCTGATTGGGTGCCCATTGCATGAGACAGGAGAGAAACTTTCAGCACTTGGGGTTACCTGGCTCCTCAGTTTTCTTATCCCTGCAGCCTGGTGCCTGAATTACCCATAACTGCTTCAAAAAGTCAAACACTTCCCAGTTGGCAAACCGCAGGTTCAAGAGCAGGGTTTTCCCTTTCTTGACTCTGCAGCAGTCAGCACCACTAACCACAGTACTTGAAAACCCCTCCTTGTTTTCCCAACACATCCTTCCTCTAAACTGAGGCTCTGAAAGGGGGTACTGGGCAGCTGTAGAGAATAAATGAGATCAGCCTGGCCAGATCTTACCTGCCTGGCACACGGTAAATGCTCAGTAAACATGAACACAGTCTCTTCAACTATAAAATGGATTTTTATTGCTTTATTTTTTTGCGGCACCAGGGATCAAACTCATGACCTCGCATTTGCCAGGCAGGAGCTTAGGCCACTGAGCTAAATCCCTGCCTTTGTCTTTTTGAGACAGAGTCTTGTTATGCCATTCAGACTGGCCTTGAGCTCACTTTGTAGCCCAGGCTGGTCTCGAACTTGCAATGATCCTCATGCCTCAGCCTCCCGAGTGCTGGAATTACAGGCATGCGCCACCAGGCCCGGCCTATAAAATGGAATTTAAAATGAATTTCCATAAGGAAGATTAACTAAGCTAATGCATTGTATCTGTAAAGAGCTTAAAGTGGGGCCCAGCATACAGTCAGTGTTCAGTAAATATTAGCTATCATTTTTTTAAGCTGTCATCCTTATTATAGGTTGAGCATCCCTAATCCAAATTGCTTCAAAATCTGAAACTTTGTACTCAAAATATTTCAGATTTGGCAGCATTTCAGATTTCAGATAGGGAAGCTCAATAAATAAAGTCTATGCAAATACTCTAAAATCTCAAAACTCCAAAATCCAAAACACTTCTGGCCCCAACACTGTAGTGACTTTCAATTCCATTCTCTTGGTACAGCTCCATACTTTTCTTGCAGCTGCCTGGGTGTCCCTTGTTACATTAACTCAGTAAACTCAGTAAAAGCAACTCAACAAACACAAGCTCAATACAAGCAAACTCCCTTGCCTCCCATGACTCCAAACCTGTGTTAACTGTTTTACAATCACTTGGTCCATGACCATCTACACTGTCACCCAAAGCGGAGCATCATTCTTCTCCTTCCCTCTTTGCACAGTCTCCTCTTAGTCTGCAAACTCATGGGCATTTCTCCAGTCTGTCACCACAGCCCTTGCCTCCTTCTCTCCACTCAGCCTCACTGCACACTGGCACCATTGTAGCAGCTTCAGAATGAATATCCCCGGAGTTGTTCAGCACTAGGCCCCTCATAAGGCTTCAGGCCTGCCTGTTTTGTTTTGATATATATATAAATAGAACTTACCCCCCAAAAGTCTCCAGGACTCAGCCAATTTTCCTTTCCTTTAGTGTCTGACATTATTCCTCCCTTTCCTTTGCATTTTCCTTCCTGATCATGGACCATAGAATTAAGCCAGCTTGAGCTTCAATCATAATTTAATTTGTTCCAGGAATGACCTTAGGAAAGTTACTTAATTTAAACCTCTTAAATCTCAGTTTCCTCAGCTACAAATGGACATAATCGAAATGAAACTGGTCTTTC
>RJWT010018637.1:5353-18871 GCA_004365215.1 Cuniculus paca
CCTTCTTCTCCTATTGGATCTTCTTATTCTTCTTTAAGACCCAGATTTGTACCTAGTAGCAAAAAATTTTATACTTTGAAACTGTAATTTTATTACCTATGTTTATTAATTGCCATTAGTGTACCATGAGCCATTAAGCTGTTTCTTTAATTTAGTTTTGACTTTTTATTTTCTACCACAATGTTATTTCTGTAACATAATAACAGAAGTGGGACTTGCTGAAGAAGAACTACTTTTGGAGAGATGATTGTTAGGTTTCAGATATACTGATTTTTTCAAGTAATATAGAACTATCTCAAAAGGAAACAAATGGTGCTTGGTCAAAGAGACAAGGCCAGAGATAACCATTTTGAAAGTAACTGAAACTCTGAGAATAAATGAGAAAAGGACCAAGACCTAGAATAGTGCCTGGCACAAAATTAAGGCTCTATAAATATTCGCTGAAAAAAAGCCATGTCTCAGTAATTTCAAGAGTAGGAATAAAGAAGATATATCCACAGGGATGGTACATTCGGAACAATATATCCTGTCAAATTATCTACAGTGGAGAAGTAGCAACACATTAGAAAATAAAAACTGTAACTTATACTGAGTGTTGAAGTACATTAGTTTTTTAATCTAAGATTCATTTTTCTAATTATGTTTTGTTTAACCTACTATGATTTGTTTTGTTTTGTTTTGGTGCTGGAGAGCTAATCCAATCCCTTGAGCACGCTAGCCATCCACCCTACCACTGAGCTGTACCCTGGCCCCTCTGAAATTCATATGATTTGGCTGCTAGTAGCTGGGGAAAGTCCCATTTTAAAGTCATAGATTGTATTGTAGCTTACAAGTTGTAAAGATTAGAATATACCTTTGAAGTGTATTAGTATTTTACTCTGGAAAAATTTTGCCTCTATATACCTGTCAAGAAATTAATCATTGTTTGTTCTTGGGGAATTGTAAGGTAATCGTTAACCTAAATCATTCACTCATCAGGCAGTATTTCTTGAGCACAGATGATGTATAGACAGTAAGCCAGGTAGAAGAGACAGAGGATGAGGCTGAGACACTAAGACAATGTAAATCATGGTATATATTATATTATATTATTGGTATATAATATATACCATGGTACATAATATATATATATTATTATAATATATATTATATTATTGACAATGTAAATCATGATATATTATTGATCTGGAGTCATCTCTGGAGACTTGACTGATTTTCTATGAAGAAATATAATTTGATTGATTTCTATGAAAGAAATACAAATATTTTTATTGCTGGATGGATTTAGACTTGCAGGGTCTATCACAAATGTGAAGGTGAATGCTTTCTTTAAGCAACTGTTGGCTGACAACCCATGGCTAAGACTGAAAAGACTATAGGAAGAATGTACTTATCTAATCTTTACAGTGAAAAGGAAAACTTGACTAGGTTAAGCAAGGGTTAAGTTGAATTACGTGGCTGCTATACTGGAGACATATAAAACTGAGTAATTTACAATCTGGTAAATGTATGATGCTATATTACTATGTTCTGGTATGTTTTTCTTTATGGGTGGGAGAGGTTTATCCTTGAATAGAGTGGACAATCTGACTGTCAATTATCCTGGGAATGGATCCCACATGGCCTTGGACAAAGATAAGAGCAAACTTTTTGCTCTTTCTTGGAGGCCTCACCTTTGATAATGGCAACATGTTTGGGACTTTCTGAATCATTTGTGTAAATTGCTCAGAGCTACACAGAAATAAATCAAAAAGCCATGCAGAAAAATTTAGGAGGATGGGTTAAGGGCACCGGAGAAAAGTCAACACCTACTTAGAGTTGCAAACTGTCATCTGTGATACAGTTCCTCTGTTACCCCTAAATCTTCTGTGAGACCTTGTTAAAAGGGGCTGACTGTTTCCAGCTGTATTGAAGGCACTGTTGGGTTTGGTCTACGTTCAGGCAACAGTGGCAGTGAGAGATCAGCGTTTCTGTTTGACTAGGCCTGAGTGGTAATAGCAGTCAGAGCTTCCAGATGGGAACAGGCACCCCCCAGAGGAAGAGAGATTTTTGCACAGAGCAATAATAGAGTTTGGAGCAGCAGACAGCTAACGTGGAAGGACATGGCTGACTTATCCTGATACAGTGTAAAACAGAATGCTAGGACTTCCCTGAAAAGACACTCAGAGGGAACTCAGTTCTAGTGTGGGCATGTGTAAGTCTTAATCATAATTGGTGCATTAATTTATAATTAAAGACTGAGAATATTATTATGCTAATATTAAAATTAATAATTGCCCCGACTTCATTTTAATTTACAACAAAAGGAGGGAGGAACTAGCCCAGGATCGAAAATGAGCCTTGAGTAACTAACTACCCAGAATAAAAATATGAATTGAAGAAAAGAAGAAAGCATTACTTTCACTCAATATACACAATTTCAATGTAAGAAGCAATTGCAATATATTTCAATGTGAAGAAATTTTCAGAATTTGAAATCAGAATAAAAAGAAATGTAAGAAAAATCTGACTCACTGATGCACACTTTTTCAGCAACTGACATAGAGTGACAGCACATCCTTAGGGAAAGAGAAACTATATTCACAAATACACATACCTGACTCTTTCTCCTCATTTGCTCGCTCTTTCGCCTCTTCCCTTATTTCATCTTCTGCATTAAGTAAATCTAACACAAGATCACTGATGGTTTTATAATTGTCTCCAGTGGTCAGGATTTTACTCTGAACTGTCTGCTTCACCAGGTGTCTACTAAAGCCCATTTCCAAAGCAGCTTTAACCACAGGTGTGTTCATCATGACAGCGTCTTCTGACCGATTCTCTCTGGATCCAAAATGAACAACTATATGGAACACAGGATTTGACATGTTAGGATAGTCTGTATGTTTTTAAAACTGAAAGTCACTAGAATATCAAAAACATAGAATATGTATACATACTATTTTATACAAATTTTGTTAAATTTAAAATGATATATATGTTCTATCACTAAAATAAAAATGTGAAATACAGTATTTAAATTAAAATCTGAATCATTTACCCTACTTGGATATGTATTCGAAAGAAAAAAGAAATACAATGTCAGGGATTATCTCCCATTAGAATTGAGATGCATTATCCCCTACACTGAATGAACAAATGAACTTTCTAAAACAAATATATATTTTCAGATATTTTTGAAAGAGGCCATTGTCATTCCCCTTTATTATTGCCATAGCCTCCTATAATATCGCTCCCTTCCAGCTCATTCTCAAGAATGCAGTCAGAGTGACTTTTAAAGTCTGACTGTGTCACACTCCCTAAATTACATCAGATTCCATGTGCTAGGATACAATCCAAATATTTTGTTTGTTTGTTTGTTTGTGATACTGGGGATTGAACCCAGACCCTCAGTCATGGTAGGCAAATACTTTACCACAATGCTACATACTTTGTCCTTTTCATTCATTTTTTAAAGTTTTTTTGTTTTTTGAGACAAAGTCTCACTTTATGGTTTAGGCTGACCCTGAACTCACTCCTAGATTGGCCTCGAACTTGCAGCAATCCTCCTTCCTCTGCCTCACAAGTGCTGGGATTACAGGCATGCGCCACTATGCCTGGTGTGCTTTTTATTTCATTTTATTCTATTTAGGTTCTCACTAAAATTTCCAGGCTATTTATCTTCAAGCCTCAGCTGCCTGAGTAGTTGGAATATGGGTGTGCACCACCATGCCCAGCTGTAATAAAAAATTTAATTGTGGCTTATAAATTCTCCTACAATCTGGACCCTGTTTACCTCTTCAGCCTCATCTTTTGCCTATTATTTGCATCCTGCATTCCAGTCTCGAAGTCACAAACTGATGCCTTTTGGGTCAAATTCTGCCTGTAATGCTGACCATTCTTGCAGCTAGCCTGCTTCACACCTTATTTGCAAATCCTGCTTCTATTCATATAGAATTCTATTAATTTCTTTCAATGTGCCTATTGTATGTCACTTGGGCCTTTCATATATTGCTCCCTGTGCCTAGAATGTATTTTTCCTCTCTTGTTACTTGATTGCGTCCTTTCCTCCTGGGTTCTCTGTTAAGAAAAGTACTTCCTTCAGACAGCTTTTGCTGATCCTCCAAGTCTGGGTTAATTGTCCTCATGTGCAGTTATAGTTCACTTTACTGTCCCTACCATATTCCTTTTATCTGTGTATTTATCAGTATCCTTACCATTATAAGCTTATGAGCCATGCATATCCTGGTATTTTTTTTTCCTTAGGACAACTAAAACACAATAAGTATTTACTGAATTGAATCACATACTAAAAATGGAATAGAAGCACTTGTTCAAATATTTGCTTTATCCCCTTTCAGGTTTAAAATAATGAACAAAACTCTTAACCTCTCTCAATCTCCTATCAAAGAATAGAAATAGTATTTTCTGTCTTCTTCATTCCAGAGAAGGAATATATGATCAATCTAATGTCACGGTACATCTGTTTCCATGCTGGTTCAAGAACAAGGAATAGGCCAGGCATGGTAACACACACCTGTAATCCCAGCACTTGGGAGACTGAGGCAGGAGGATCACTGCAAGTTCAAGGCCAGCCTGCATTAAATAGTGAGACTTTGCATAAATAAATAAACAAACAAACAGAACAAGGGTTAGGCTAGGTGCACATTGTTTATTAAAATTACAGATGTCCAAAGCTGGAGCGGGGTAGCCCTTGGTTGAATCCCCAGGACTCCCTGAAAAAAACTACAAATACCCAAGCCCTGCCCTTATATACCTGGATTCAATTCAATAGGTATGAAGCTTACACTAGAAATCTATTTTTAAAGCTTTCCAGGCAACTCTAATATGCAGTGAAGTTTAACACAGTACACTTGAAAATGCATTACAAATTACAGATCAATACAAATACACACTATTATTATTTTTCAGTCTTAGCAATACCAAATAGTTCTATTCCAAAGCAGTAATTATTATCTTTTATACATACTTGGTGACTCTGCATTTTCATCTTCTGGGGTGTCTGATGTGGACAACAGCTACAGAAAAAAAGACACACGTTAAGTTAAAATATAACCTTTATCCTGCCCATTGCAATATAAATGAGTCTGCAGGCTTATTTCACTCAACGTACTACAAACTGACCTGCTCACTGGCAATTGTTTTTAGTATATGTGTTGCCATGGTGAGTTTTAGCAATTGTTTTTAATCGAAAGAAGTGCTTCATTTACATTCCCAAGCTGTTCCCTAGGCTGCGAGCTAACAGAGTTTCTGTGTGTGCGGAGGAGGAAAAGGGCTACGGCGTCTCAGTCATCTCTGAGATGATCACTCTGCCTTTCATCCAGTTTATGTTCCCTGTGTCACCCTTTGGGACAGATCAGACGCTCGACGGAGTCCATTGACCACTGTTAGGAAGTTTTTGAACCTCAACGTATTATGTAATTTTTTATTTGCTTTTCCAAGGTTAGGAGGAGCAATCCATTTCTCTTTCTTAAATCTTTTAAAGAAAAATTTATATAATAAAACTATTAAATGGTACTATCCCAACTTACTTTTTCCTCAAATAGTTTAAGTATTGTAACTTAACTGAAGAAATGGTTGAAGAAAACACAGCAAATATTATTTTTCAGGAAGTTCCTAATAATCTATTTTTCTCAGAAAAATAGTACTTTCTAGGATCATGTTTTGTGAAAAAAGGAAAATACGTTTTTGAAATGACTTGAGCTTTTAAAACAACTTATCTTTTCACTAAAACACTCCTCCATAATTAACAAAAAAATCATTTTTTTGTAGGTAACCAATATATATATATACCCTTCCCTTCTTTACCTGTTCAAGCAGATGAGGATAACTGGCCTGAACTTGACTGATGAATTCTTGTCCTTTAATCCTTATCAAGTATTCACACCTGAAATGTAAACAAAAAAGTATGAAGCACTATTTTATAAAAGCAAAATAAAAATTTAATAAAAATTCTGCATCATGTTTATCCCATTTGAAATCTGAGTAAGGGCCTCAAATCACAGAATCATTTGAGATCACTAATTCTAAACGTAAAGTTTTAAGAATAAATAAATCCCAGTCCTGTGGTAACTCTTCGCTATTTATCTTTTTAAGAAGCGTTTTTTGCAACTAACCTATACGCGGGCCATGGGGGCACACACCTGTAATCCCAGCACTCAGGAGGCTGAGGCAGGAGGATCATTGCAAATTCGAGACCAGCCGGGGCTACAAAGTGAGCTCAAGGTCAGCCTGAACTGCATAGCCAGACCCTGCCTCAAAAGAATAAGGGCTGGGGATTTAGCTTAGTGGTGTAAATGCCTGCCTGACAAGTGTGAGGTCGTGAGTTTGATCCCTGGTGCTGCCAAAAAAAAAACCCCAAAAAACTAACCTATAAAATATCCCTTACTAGAATTCAAATTGTTTTGGGTGTGGAATGTTTAAATTTGCAGTTTACATGAATTTAACTTACTACAAGTATTTTTTTCATGCAGTTTGAATGTTTTACAAAATTAGTTTTATTAATTTTAAATTTTCAGGCACATATCGTGCGTCAGCTAATTTTTGAAAAATCCTAAATGTTTATCTTAATTTGAACAGAGCAAACCTAGTCATTTGTAAACTGGTACATATTTTCAAATGGGCATAAACATGCATAACCACTTTAGTCTTCTTTTAGCCCAAGGGAGTGGTAAGAGGCATTGCAATGAAGGCAAACTGATGTGGGCAAGGAGGGCATGACTGGCATTTTGCCATGGCTGAAGTGGGTAAGTGTTGGGAAACTCTCAGCCTACTGTCCCCACTTAGACTCCCCATTGTTCTCTTCAATTATTCTAAGACTCTTGAAAATACCCTAATACATGCATTAACAACAGAAAATATGGAGACAGAAAGTTCTCTAAATAAGTGATTCAGCTCATGATAGCCTTAAAGGCTGAAAATATACAAAGAAGAACAATAGAGAAAGAATGAAGAAACTGGAGATATCTTCCAGTATCAGATAATCACAAGTTTTTCATTTCCTATGAAATATATGTCTATTATCAAACTTAAGTACAAAATGAATTAAAGTCATTAACAAAGAAAATTTACTATTTTTTTTTGAGATACCAAAATGGGAGGAAATTTTTAAAAACCATGCAAGTGGTCTTCATAATCTTTACAGTTTTAAAACTTTACAGAAGATACGGAGCACAAAGTTGCTATAAATGAAAATAGCATACTATATACAAATGTATATAATGAAAATGTTAGACTACTGAGTTTGGTGATCAACATTAAATAATACTAGAAGTTTTGACTATGAAAAATATAATTATAGGTAACTTGCTTTAGATGAAAAAGGAGAGCATTCAAGGGTATAGAATGATTAAAATGGTAAGACACAATAAAATGCTATGTAGTAACTGAAACAGATGAGATGTATTTATCCTTTCCCTGACAACCCTATTTAGCATCAAAACTTCCCTTGAACAACTCTCCCTTACTCTGTTCTCCACTTTTCCCTCAGGGTTGAGGTTTGAACCCGCAGCAAGTACCCTGCCACTGAGCTACCTTCCAACCCGTGTTTTTCTTTTTATTCATGGCATTTATTATCTTCCAAATGCTATATAACTTATTAAGTTGTTATTAATCATCTGTCCTTTTCTGCTATAAAATGAGCTTATGCGGCCAGAGGGTACTTGCTTTGTTCAATAGAATATTTTATGTGCCACTTACAACAGTGCCTGACAATACATGATCCTCGTTAAATAATTAATGAATATTGAATGAAATATGTTGCAGACAGATGTTGACTGAAAAAAGTCCAAAACTATTTATAACATTTAAAGGAATTTGATTTACTACTAGTCCTACTAAGTAAAATTACATATATTTCCATAGCTAGAGAGATATAGTAGACAGACAGATAGATATAGATAGATATTTGGAGGGACAGTGTTATGGTTTGTGTCTAGGTGGCCCCCCAAGCCTCATGCAGTCATGAAGGTGGCTGAACCTAGTGTTTGTGATTGGTTCATTTTCTAGCACTGGGCTTAGCAGTGTGAGTGCTGTACCTGCCCAGGGCTGGAGCTGGCATACAACATAAGGGAGAGAAGAAGGTGTGTTTTTTTCCTCTTTTGCCCTTTTTGCTCTTGCTGCTTGCAGCCACCATGAACGGCTGACCCTCAGACAGGCCACCCTGTCTTGGAGCCAGCTGGGTATGGACTGAAACCTCCAAAAACGGTAAGAAATAAACCTTTCCTTTCTTCATGTTGGGTGTCAGGTATTTTGTCTCAACAACAAGAGAAAAGTAACCAAGACAGATGGACACTGGACATTAGTCACTAGACATTTTCATTTTCTTTCTCTGTACTGTTCTGCAATGTGTGACTTTATAATGAGTAAGTAATATTTTAAAATATATTTCTAAAAAATTAAAAATATCCTAAACTTATTTCTTCTCCATCCTAAATTCATCAAAACTCTTCAAATTACAATTTTCTTAAGTAAGCTGTTCTAAACTTACAAATGCATCTTTGGAAGCAAGACAAATACTTCACAGCTGATTATCAAGTCAACACAGAAAGCCCATAAGACAATAACAGAAAAGTATGCAAAGAGAATTTCAAAACAATTACCTTGGAAACCACTTGGCATGCTCTACCCATGGATCATCTCCCAATTCCCAACACCTCAGTCCACCATCACAGCAAAAGCACTTGACATCATCACTGTGCCCTAAAATTAATGTTAGACCAAAGTTTATGAGTACATATAATTTGCCTACTAAAATATATAAGATAATACATTCTGAATTTTTTAAATTAGCTAATTAAGTTTCTTACCTACATAATAAAAACCTGCACTTGCAAGTTGCTCAGGATGGACTAGAACACTTGAAGGCCAGTTAAAGAATGTTTTGAAGCGGGCTGCATGTGTCTGCATGCTTAGATTAGAAACGGTGTATCTCGAAGTATTTTGAAGCTGATTTTCTAAAAAAGGGCAGTTAGGAAAATGTCGCAGGTGTTCTGACATAGCATCATCCTTCGGTTCCCAATTGCTCAGTTTTCCACCACAGGCAAAGCAAGCCACTCTGTCTCCAGGTCCAATGTAGTAAAAGCCTGCTTTAGCCAGATCTGTTGGTGACAGAAAAGTCAATGGCCACATCTGGTAAGTGAGTAATCTGGCTTTTTCAGTACTCATTGCACAATGGTAGGGACTTGTCCTCAAGGCAGAAAAATCTTGATTTGCTCTGAAGTTTACAGGACTTGATGGAAAGCTCGAATAAGAGCCACTGAAATATCCACTGTTTTCCAAACTTGGAAGTAATGAATGTGTGGAATTTGTTACTGAAGAAGAAAAAGAAGGCTGTGAGGCAGCTTCCAAATTGTTAACTGAAGTTAAATTCTGAACAAAGCTGCAGCTGGGGTATAATTTTTTATGCTTTTCAATCGGATTGTCTCCTTGTTTCCAGTTATCCAGCATCAGGCCACAACAGAAGCATTTGACCTTGTCTTTCACACCGGTGTAACAGAAACCAGCACGAGCAAGACTCCTTTCTGAGACAGGAACCCCAGCAGGGAAAGTTGAGTATGTGGACATGCGGTACAGTTCACACGAAAAGTCGTACTTCAGTTCAAACATGTTGGCACTTTTCATCAAATTTGATAAGAAGATGCTATTTTCTACTATATTCATAATGAAATGGATGGGGAGGAAAAGGGACCAGTCTTTCTCTGGGGAGGTAGTTTTGTGCATGGCTTTTGATTTAATCAGTTTGACTATTAGGTTGAATATTAAAAAGAGAACTCTAATATCTTCTGTGCATTAAGGGTTTCATGTTGGACAGATTCTAAATCCCATACAATTACATCTTAAGGCACAATTATGTACAACTGTACCTTTGTATAATCTTTATACATACAATGTATATTTGATGCTACATAATAATCTGTAATGAAACTAAAATCCTGCATGGAAGTATGATATGTTTTAGGCCATCGGTATGCCATTTTGTGTTGGACAGCTTAAGGAGTATGTCAATTTCTCCAGGTCACTGGAACACATCCATCCCAGTCACTCAAACTGTAGATAAGGTGTCTGACTCACAAGCTAGCTTCTTTTCATGATGGAAATCTATGCACCATCATTGTTCTAGCAATGACCAATAAACGAGATCTACCAGGATTTGCAACTGTGGTGCCTATGTCAACACTTGGTTTCCAGGTAGCAGGAGAAACATCACAGCTTGTTGCCAATAATTACTTCCCTCGCAATAAGTTATTGTGCCTAACTTTATTATTCTCTTCAATGGTTAATACTTTTGTAGACTGCTACAAAATTTTTTATATAAAATTTATTTCAGAATAAGTTTGTTTGTTTCCCAAAATGTAACCATCAATTCTCAGGCTTATCATCCCCAGAGATAACAGTCTACTTGACCAAAATATATTTTAAACTTTTAAAATATCAGTGGCCTTTACACAGTGAATTATTTCTTCACTAATCATCATGCTTATCTTTTTTACTTTTTCTAAATTTGTGCTATCAAAAAGTTTTGGTCTTGATGTTCTTTGTCATTGTAGATGTCCTTTAACGTATCAAAGGCTTCATTTGAGTATTTCTCTAATCTTGCAGAATGTTGATTACCTTTTTGTTCTAGGTAACTGTCACTCATTTTTAAATCTTTACCAAAGGCAGGTACTTTTTTTTTTTAGCTCTACAGAGAAGCCCTGGGAGATTGCCTAGCCAACTGTGAAAAAAGTGCTTTAACGATATGCCTCCATGATAATCCCTTCTTTACTTCCACAAATCAAATTTAAAATCAAAATCATTATAGTTACATTTTATATAATTAGATTATATTTTTAAATTAACATTCTTTGGACATTATACCAAAAGGTCCAATTAACTATTAATTTGTCTTTTCATGCACAAAACTACCTCCCGAGATTAGACTGTCCCTTTTTAGGTTTTAGGCTTCCATTTTGAGATGTTTTGATTTACAGAAGAAACTAGAAAAAAGCTAGAAGTAGCAGAATAGTTTGCGTCCTTTGTGAGCCTGTTTAAAGAGAAGGAGAGTTTCAAAAATCAAATAATTCACATATGTAACACGATAACCTTTTTCTTAAAACACTTTGCCCAAGGCACTGTGCATTCACCTGTGTGCACTTACCAAGCAATTTCTTTCTCCTCAACCACACAAGTGACACCAGCAAAAATTCCCTTAATGATGCGCTAATGCTAAGCTGCTTTCAGTGGTGGCAGGAGAGGGGTCAGGCAGTGCTCTAATTGGACTTTATTTACTGAGTCCTGCAGCACATCAGGAAATCTTTTCAGTTACCATCCCAGAAACCTCAGCTTCATGCTAGCACCAGTTTTATTACCTTGAAGAATCACAGAATAGAACTCAAAATGGGGTATTTTTTTGTTTATAGTGGTGACTGATTTGCTTTCATGTGTTTGTATAATTAAACACTAAAAAAAAAACCAGAAAAACTATTTTCTCCAAAATAGAGTACTAGTGTTGACTAATTGTCTAGTATATACAAGATCCTATTCTTGCTATACTAAACAGTATAGCTTACTGTTTGTCTAACATGCCCAAAGCCCTGGGTTCAATCCCCAGCTATACACACACACACACACACACATGCATGCGCACACCCACACACACATGTGCGTGCGTGCGTGCGCACGCGCAAGAGAGACAGAAAAGAAAATTGTACTAAGCACCAATAGGTCTAGAAATTCCATACAAAGATGACAAGTCTCAAACTGGTGGCCAGAAGAGATCTTATGTTTGGCTTGCACAGAGCTAGATTACAGTATTTTGCTAATTTTTTAAACTTTATAAAAATAATTTATACTTAGAAGAAATTTACTAAAACAGTAAGAGTTTCTACATTCTCTACACTCACCTTCTTCAAAATTAGTATCTTATATACCTTGGTATAATTATAAAAACCAAAAAACTAACATGGATACAATGCTATTAACTAATCCACAAATCTTATTTGAATCTCACCAGATTGCTAAACAAGTTTTTTCCTGGGCCACATTATACTTTTTGCTGTTGTTGTTGTCGCAGTCTTGTTATGTAGTCCAGCTGGCTTTGAATGTACCATGCACCCCAGGCTGGCCTTGAACTCACGGTGATCCTCCTGCCTCAGTCTCCTGAATGCTGAGATTGCAGGTGTGTGCCACCACACCAGCTGGGCCGCAATCTTTTTAAATCTTTTTTTTGTTTCCTTTTTGAGACAGGGTCTTGCTACATGTAGCTAAAGTCAGATTTGAACTTGTTACGTAACTCGGGCTACCTTCTAACTAGCAATCCTCCTGTTTCAACATCCATGAACGTGCACTATGCCCAGTGTTGTTTGTTTGTTTTGTTTTTGTTTTCTGAGACAGGTTCTCACTACATAACCCCAGGCTGGCCTTGAACTCGAGGTCCTCCTGCATCAGCCTCCGGAATGTTAGGAGTATAGATATGCACTACCACCCTTAACTGTTTTCAAATCTTACAGTTAACTGCTAACATTTTTTACATGTAAGAGATTTCCTATAGATTCTAGATTTCACACTTGTGAAGCGAGACTAGCTGGCAGTACTGGCCCTGTGTTCCCACATGGCAGCAATCAGGTCCAGCCTGGCACAGCTGCACCCTCTAGAAAGGGCACGTCCTCTCTGTTTGGGCACAGAACTTTGGCTTCCTGCTACAGTGACTGCACTTGCTGTTTGTCACTGACCTGGCTCTGTTGTTTCCTTGACAGTAGAATCAGGAGGAGCGTAAAATCATTGTAATAACCATGTCTAGCAAAAGTACCAAAAACGAAAGTTAGATGAAGAGGAACACCCGTTTTGTAAAAAATAAAAGAACTCTATTTCTTGGTGCAAAGGAAGGCTATTCATTCACATCGAATAAGACAGAGTTTGCTTTTGTTAAAAAACCACCCACAGTTTTCACTTACATCACCTGCTTGGGCTTTGTATGCATGTGAGTTTGCAAACTCCTCGCACACATCTTACCCTAAAGAAGCTTTAGTCTGGGAACAAGACATAGTTGAGGAAATGTGGACAACAGTGATACAGCGAATATACAAAAACCTCGAATCAAGTGAGCTTCTGTTTGAGCATTTCTCACCACCTCGCCTTCTGAGAGCCACTGGGGAAGACCTGCACCCCTGCAGACGGGCCCCCACAATCTTGCTTCAGACTTCCTGGTCCCTTACCAATTCCACCTTACCCCAGTCGGCCCCAGGCCACCCTTCTAACTGCCTTTTCCATTTCTACTCCATTGCATTTCATGCTCAGAGACATCGCTCAGCTGTAACCCTTTCACATTCTCATATCCATGCCTGTCTCCGCTCACAACTTACTTGCTGCCTCTTTATGGGACTCTCTTTATGGCTAATCTCCTACTACCTCAGAAATCTTGCTCTTAATTTTTCTATCTCCCCTCACTTCCTCAACTCTCAGTCTCTCCTGGCCCTTTTCCTTCCACATAACAATCATGCTGAAGTCTACCTCAGCTTCAAATGAAATCAAGCAAACCAATAT